>WYDI02034312.1:0-17934 GCA_009867235.2 Psittacus erithacus
TGTGCTGTGGTATGGAATACCTCTTTGGTTAGTTTGGGTCAGGTGTCCTGTCTCTGCTTCCTCCTGGCTTCCCCTCCCCCCTGGCTGAGCATGAGGCTCAGAATGTCCTTGATCAGTCTAAACATTACTGAGCAACAACTGAAAACATTGGTGTTATCACCGCTGTTCCCAAACCAAACATCAAAAACACAGCACTGCATCAGCTACTAAGAAGGAGAAAAATGACTGCTACTGCTGAAACCACGACATCTCCAAATTCAACTTTGAGTCATGCAGAGTTATAAAGTTTTCTGAGGATGTCCTGAGCTGACTTTTCCAAAGCTTTGTACCGAGTCTGTGATATAATCCATCTTTTTATAATGGAAGAACTGATGTACCAGATTCTTCTCATATTACATTCATAATAGACCTGTTATTATTTGAAGCAAGAGTTAGAGTCAAAGTAATCTTGCTTCACTTACATAGCAGCAAAACTTAAGTTTATTGTTGTATACAAACTACATTTAACAATAAACTAAATTGTAAAATACCAACAGGCACAGAAGGGAAGAGTAATTTCCTTTTAAACTCCTGTTCATTTCCTGTGCATGTAATGACACAAAATTAAAACCTGATAGTGTGTACTGTAGAAATATAGAGGTCATCTTCAGATTTCAGATTTGAGGCTCCAGTTTATCACGTTAGAATTTGATTCATACGGTAAGCTAGGTATGCTTTTCCAGGTTTTAGCACATCAGTAATTGTAGAGTCAGTATGTTCACTGGAAGTGTGAAAGATGAAAGCTGCAACAGCACAAGTTTACCTGCTTCATTGTCTTTACACAATTGTTGCTAAACTTAACTTCCAGCTGTTCATTTTTGAGCTCTGGATCATGAGGTTTTAAATGAAGATGACAAGGACTGTAATTAAGCGCTAGTAGAAGCAAATAAAATAAAATCCATGAATGGTTTTCCCTACTTAAGATGCACATGGGAATGTTGTAAAGACAGCTGGACAATTTATTTGTCTTTCAGACGTGCTGATGATAAAAGCAGTAATATACAATACAATGTCAACTACTGTTTACGCAGTTCAGAATGTGCCAAAACTATCATCAGAATCACAATTATCTATTAGTACCTTTCCTCACACCCAATGCTATTGTATTTGTCTTTGAGTGATCACTGAACAAACAAATGCACCCATTTGCATCTGTTCCTATATTCTGTAATCTGTTCTGATCTGAAAATACTAGCTCAACAGGGAAACTATGTCTAGATCCAATGGTTATATTTAGGACAGTAGAGTGAGAATTAGAATTTTAGGTGTCTAACAAGAAATTCAGTTCTGTTAACTTCAATGGACAACTTTTTAATTATGGAAGTGTCAAACAGACTGGATTCCCAAGGCATTGTGACTCTTTAAGCATAATATTCCAGTTCTTTAAATTTCTTCTTGGATTTGTCAGAAGTGCCTCAATTCTTATTGAAGAAGGTATTTGTCTATCTTATACTTTAGCTCAGTAAGAACCCAGGAGATAATATTCCACTGGAATTGAGCTCCCTAGTGGATTAAGCACAGATAAGCCATTACCCCTGGACTCCTGCCTGAGCCTGAGCTCTGCCACCAGCTCCATGGGAAGGGTCTGGCAAACCCTGTGGATTGCTGCTCAACAAAAAAGAGCCCCTGGTGGGGCTGAGCTTTGTGAGGCTGTGGGACCATGTGCACATTTAGTTGGGAGCCGTCAGAAGACAGCAGCCCTTGAGAGGAAAAATATAGAAACAAGCCAAAGCAGTCCTCAGTACTGAGGAAGAAGGGACTCTCCTATCACTGGTGCTGAACTACTCATTAAGACTTGGTCTTCCTGCTTGAGAAAAATTAGGTCTTCTGCATTAGGAATGGTGAAAGTGTGTACACAATACTGACAAAAAGGCATGGATATTACTATATATTCTTGAATAATAATTATTAATGAAGCTTTTTTTTGCAATTATTTGGATTATGAGAGTTAGCAATACTGTAACTTAACTAAGAAGTGCTGGATTCTGCTAAGATTGTTAAAGATTTTAGTCAAGTTAATGACAAATTCTTGACTCCTTATCTGCGTCATGTTCTCTTTGCCCCATAACAAGTCTCCGAGTGTAATACTGGGAGTCACATTGTCCCACTGTTCAAAATTCAGGCTGCTCAAGTGATGTGCATGCATATCTTCTCCTTTTATAAGAAGGTAGTGCTTAGAACATATTCAGAAATAAGACATTTCTTTCTTTTTTGAAAGAGATCCAGGTTTCTGTCTTCTACTGTCCAGGACAGGCGCTATCAAACCACTTGATTTTTGTTTCTTTTTTTTTCTTTTTTTTTTTTTTTCTGGAAGTAAAGTAGTTATCTTCCTTCTGCGTACTCAGTTGCAGAGGCAAGTGCAGACTCATCTGCACTATCTGATTGCAAAGAATTTTGGATCTGTCCTACCTGGTGGTTCTTATTCAGGAAAACTGAAGAGATATCATATCCCAATCTAGTCTTTAGGCCACTTCTGTCATTTTCTCAGTCACCTCCTCTACTTCAAACATCCTATCAACTCCTGCAGAATGCAACATGCCCTAAAAGCAATTGGCAAGAAGCAAAACAAACCTCACATTATTTCAGTCATTTTGAACTAAAAATGTACACACACAGAAACAAGTTACCATAGGACCACAGGAATGTCACACTGATTAGGAGGAAATATATTTCAAGTTCTTTGTGAGATAGGTATGACCAGTCCTCTTCAAGCCCTATCACATTACTAGCTTGGCTTTTGGGGTCTGTTCCTACCTAAGGATACTTACAGAGTACTGTACGGATGGTCTTGGTCCTAAAAGAGAGATGGGGTAGGTGCAAGCCAAGTGTGCTTCTGAACAAGGGCAATAACTTCTTGGGAACAGAGTGAATATATGGAGAGGATCCTCAGTAGGTTATTTTTAAATTCAAATCTCACAATCCAGGTTTTAACTTTTTTTTGTCTCTTAGAACTAAAAAACTATTTGAAACAGATCAAAATTTACTTGTTTTATTTTTGCACAAGATTTCATGTGTGAAATTTATGTTTGTATTCAACGTATAAGGCAAAATTATTAATGGAGTTCAGCAAAAAATATATTTGCACTACAAGATGAAAGTGCTAAATAGAAAATAAAATAAAAATAAATTTATTTGACCTGTCCTCATGGCAATCAGGAACAAGTAGAATGCTTCTAAGTTGACAAAAAGTTTTACTAAAGAAAAAGGATAAAAATGATTAAAGATTAATGTGTTCATTACTATTCTCTGTATTAGAAATCAAAAATACAAATAAGAGGACCAGCAAGAATAGATGCAGGATAACCTGGGGAGTGTAAGTATTTTTTTATAGCACACAGAGGACCATGAACTCCATTCAAAGGGAACTAGGAATTTGACATAGATAAGCCTGTATTGTGGCTGTGATTCATATTGCCTACTTTAGTACATCAAAGCCGAGAGATAAGCAACTCCAAAGGGGAATCTATTGTATCTTAATAATGAATGAACCTTAATTAGTTATCTAGTCTACTTCTTGAGACTAGGTATTCAACTCTTGAATGATAAAGGTTATGTGGGAGAATGTCTGCTCCTTTAAAGAATAATAAAATAGGCAAAACAGAAATTACTGCTTACAAAGAAGGAATTGTGATGCTTTTTGCCAGTCCTTATATGGAAAGGAAGCTTGAATTAGTTTTCATTCATGCAAGACACTACAAGTGGATTTCTCCAACATCCTTGCAAGTTATCAATATTTTGTCTGAAAGAGACACTGAGTTTGGTTATTTTTAATAAATGGTGATGAGAAAGCTACAAATATATAGGTTATTCACTGTTAAGATAACTTTCATAAAACTCACAATTACAGATGTTCAATGAAATGCTGAAAGTTCTTTTTTTAAAGGGTTGTTGTAAGTTGAAATAATTTGCCAAAATAATAATTATAAGAAAGGTAAAAAATATTATGCATAATTTTGTTTATAATAATATCCATTACAATTGACAAAGGGCACCTCTGATGCCATTGCAATATTTTTTCCAACATAGCACATTGATCTTTTTATAGAATATTTGGAAAGAATAAATAGAATAATTGAAACCCCTTTGGCCTCAAGAGCACTAATATAAAATATTAAAGTAGAGGTGAATGAAAGCATTCATTCTGAAAACCTGACAAAGTTGCATTTTGATACACAGACCAAATTTTCCTTAAACATTAATTTTTAAATTGCAAGTTAGTAGGCTTACAACTAAAATTTCTGTGAAAGAAAAAGTATTTCCTTAAATGTGTTCCTTGTAAGGATTATATTGTTTTACAATTCTAACCAAAGTGTCATTCATTTAAGAACAGCCTCAGTTTGAGGTAAAGTATTGCAGAAAGAAAGATTCTTAGAAATATGAGATATGCAGTGCACATTTGGTGCCAGAGATAAAATTCAGAATTTATGAATTTTGTGGACAAAAACTTCAAATAGATTTTTATCTTCCCCATGCCCCTTGAAAGAGTGGTGACACAGGAAAATCTTTTTCATAAAATACTTGAATCTCCAATTTGCACAGAAGGTGGGTAAGGTCCATATAAGGAAAGATCTGACTCACTTCAAGTTTTTTGCTACTGACAACTAATAATTAAAGTCAGGGAGAAAAAAATTAATTACGATCAGATATAGATAGTAATTAACATAATGCAATTGTCACGTTAAGACACCAGGTAGTCTACTCGCTTCCCAAGAAGGACGAGACCCATGTATCCAACACGCCTGCCCTCCCTGGGCAGCCCGCCAAGTTGGAGGGTGTTCGTCCAACCTATTCAGGGACCCTTCGATGAGCAGCACCACACTGATAGAGGTTAGGGAGACCAGTCCACTCGCTTCCCAAGAAGGATGAGACCCTTGTATCCAACCTGCCTGCCCACCCTGGGCAGCCCGCCAAGTTGGAGGGTGTTCACCCAACCTATTCAGGGACCCTTTGACGAGCAGCACTTGAGGCCAAATCCCCTATAATCAGTTTCCGGAAACTTATGCCAAGAAATCTATTACTTGTGACAGGATACAGATTCGAGACAGCCGGTGACAGTGACTGACTGCAAGAACAGACTCGATTAGCAATAACCGATCTGTAATAATGCTAAATAGCTAGCAAGATGTTAAATAAGTAAATGCGCATAACACAGAAATCTTACCCAATAGGCGTCCCTATGCGGGGAAGAAGAGAGATCCAGCCCGTTGACTGATCCCAGACATTGCGATGGGGGTCTTCTTCCTAAATATCTCCTTTCTCTTTCGCCAGTTCATACCATTTTACTTTTAGGTGGAGGTTGAGTTACTCTAGTCATACATAATCACCCTTGGCATGGTTGCCCCATCTGGCAGTCTCGAGTCATTTAGAAACTTGTTGACACAAGTTCCTATCAGACATTCATCTTCCTGGGGGAGCAGGGTCCTTGATTTTAAACAATGTGTTTTCGATTACCTATTCTATTCCGTGTTACAGTTTAACTAGCAAAGACAGAACATATCTGTTCCCTATTCTGAGTTAAGACAATACACAGTTTAACTACCAAGGACAGAACATGTCTGTTCCCTATTCTATGTTAAGACAATGCAGAATTTGAAGAAAGCTCTTAACCTTTTCCTTGGTCCGCTACTATCAAGGACATGGTAATGAGCAAAGTTCAGCTACAGAACACGATTTCACCATCATTGCTGAGACAGCGGTTGCGATCCAGCTTTCTTGATGGCAACTATGCGGTTTTCTTTACTCCTGATAACAGGGATGAGCCGTGGTACCTCTGCACCACTCTACTCCTCATTTCAAAGATGTTGCACTGCATTCTTACGGACCTCGTCTGTTTCCTTGGGAGCAGCAACTGTGTCTCACCTCGAGAGCAGCAATTGTCAAAGCTGCTCGGATATTCCAGCCTTTGAGCTGAACTTTGCAAAGCCATATTTCCTCATTTTCCCCAATTTTCGTTATTTTCCTAGAGCAATAATCAAAACTTTCCCTAATACCTCAAAACAAACACTTAAGGTACCCTGTTCCCATGGTACTAACCCTTCCACTATATTCACTGTCACTTGAGACGTGAATTTTGCGCATATTCTTCTCTTGCACAGATTTTACACTTCAGAAGACAGTACAATGGCACTGGGATTTTGTCACTGGAAGTGTTATAAATCTAGCTTATTTACTTCTGTTAAGGTACTTTGAGAGTGCAATATTAATTTTTTGTTAATTTGTGTTAAAACACCATAGCTTTAAAAGATGTGTGAAGTCTCTGATCTTTGTAAAGAATTAATCACTAAAAAAAGCCAGTGACAAGCCTGGAGATAATGACAAAATCAATACATTCCAATATTCAGATGTATCTGGTCTGACATGATTCTTGTCTCTGTAATACAGTGCATAATACAACTAAAATACAAGTAAAATTCCTCTGGAACATGGTCTCAACTGAGATAGAAAACAAATCTTCAGGAAAAGACAACTCATAAATCTTAGGCTTTTTTACTCTGAAAATATTTCTTATCAATGATTCACTATACATAAAAATGTTCCAGATGGAAAAGAAAGCACTGGACAGATTTGAATACCTTTAGGCAGAAATGTCTAGATGATGTAGCGAGAATATTCCCATTTCATATATGAGTCATTTACAGTGACAGTGGTTTAAGACCACTCTGATTTCACTTCATTGCAAAGAAATAAATTAACTTAATCCATTTTGGGATGGGAAAAAATTTTGGAAAACAATAAAATTTACACAACATTATTTGCATAACAATTACTGACAAATTCAGTGTATGAATTAATATGTTCAGTGAGTTAATATGTTTCAGTTAATATGTTTCAGTGAGTTAGATGTTTTTTTGATGTATGACAGAGAAGACAGTGCCATCAAGTTGTGCTTATTACCACTTCATTCCAGACTTTCACTTTTGCAGTTCTATTATCTAAGCCATTCAAAGACTGAACAGAGCTTATTTGCTTGGTTTTTTGTTTGTTTTTTTTTTTAAATTTAGATCTGCAAAGTTCTAGTCTTTACCTAATCATGACTCCACTAACTTACAAAGTTCTTACTAAGTTTTACTGATTCAGAAACAAATTATCAACTGCCTGGATATTTTTTTCCTGATGTTTTCCTAATACAGTTTATAATTTCTTTCTATTTAGGATATTACATATGACTTTCACAAAATTTCTGAAGAGCAAATTTTTTTTTTTTTTATTACAGTATTGAGCTCTGTGACCTTCCTTTTCATACTTATTTAATGGAAAATAGAATACAAACAGCATGTTTACTTGCTAATGTTTTTCAATATTTTCCGCAATAAGTTAACTGCAGGTTGATCAAACGAACAGACACATTAAAAATGCTGGAAGTCAATTGGCATATCCTAGAGAATAGGCGTAATTTCTAGACATTACATGTATGATCTCCGAAGTGGAGAGCAGCCACAGAGTTTGTTTTCCAGTTTCTGTACAGATGTTCAAGAAGGCAGTTGATGAGACTAAAGAAAGACCCTGAACACTGACCAGAAATTTTTTTATGGTTAGTTTACAGTAAGCACAGGTGTTTCTGATCAGTTAGTGTGTACAGGGCAACAACAAGCCTCCTGGAGCAGCAGCCAACATGACCCAGAGAGTTCCTGACCTATTTTTAAAACATAAATACGACTTACACCTTTATTTCTGGTTTTTGTCTCACAGTCCTTACATAGTTGTGAGATGCCTGGGATTTAGCTGTTTTTGTTGTTTTCCAGATAAACGAGGTTGAAAGCCACTTCTTTAAAAGAGGTGTTCCCACCATTAGAGTTAAGCCTGAAACTGCTTTCTTCTCTTTTTTTTTCCCCATAGCACCAGTGATAAGCAGAATAGGGTCTAAGAGATAGATTCCACCTCACCTAATTTTACAGATTATTTTAGGCATAACCTGCCGTACATGGCTAGTCATCTAGAATTACTTTTTGGCAGCCTTGTCCAAGTATGATAAAAGGCAGGGAGTTTTAAATCCTTTCATTAAATGGTTTACAGTCCAGAAATCTTACCTTAGCTTAAATTGCTTAGTGATCTACCCCAAGCAAATAATATCAAGTAATATCAATAAATAACATATAAGAATAATATAAAGAATATTTGCCTTCAGTTAATGACTTTGAATAAAAGTAATCATTAGGTCCTGGGCAAAGTAAAAAGATATGCGCATATGTAGTCTACATGTACCAAAAAATTTGGACCTTCAGAGTACTGAGGCACTACTCTGCCTGGTTTCTAGGTCCAACTATAGTGCAAATAGGAATTACATCTATAGCTGCATAGGACAGGAGAGCCCTATGGAAAAGACTCCAAATCTGAATTTTCAATTACAAAAGTAGCTTAAGTAACTGCTGAGCAGTGCTTTTACCTCGATTGTTTGTAACACAGACATTTAACTGTTATTAAAATCCTATTCTACCCAGCCAAATATGTTTCCTTTAACCTGGTTGCAAAACGTTACTTTAAAACATATTAAAAATAGAAAAAATTTTTGTAACTTATTTTATTGAAAATCTAAAGTAATTTGTTTTGACCTAAAATAAGTATGAGCTTTTCAAAATTCATTTTAGGAACATATCCTGCACATACTGATTTTAATATTAAATACTATAATTCTTTTCTTGTACTTAACAAGTTAAAATGGACAAAAAAATATGCAAATATGCAACTGACTCTAAATTAATGCTTGTACAGCCTCAAAGCAGTTTGTTTTACGCAAGATTTTACTAGCATTTTAAATTTGTTTAAATATTACATTGAACTAATTCAAGTTAATTATCTTTTTAGCTTGCTGAAAGGAAATTTCCTTAAGCCCTTTTCTGATTTCCTTTTTTCAATGTAAAATTTCAGATTATTACCTTATTATGTTAATTCTGCAAATCTATTTTGGCTGGCTTCTCCATTCTCTTCTTTATTCCCACAGGTTTTCAGGTATCTTGCTTCTGCACATAGTCATGTTCTCAGCCCAAGAAATTCAATTAGAGAAAATAATAAGCACTGATGTTGCTCTGTAAAATCCCCTTTTTTTTTTTCCATCTACCTCTAGCAATTGTAGTACACTCATCAGTGTTTTTAGGCAATGCAATATTGATATTTTTCAGGTTCTTCTATTTTTTTGTGTGCAATCCTGCACAAAGTATGAATTCTAAATTCCATTTCTTGTCATAATATTAGCATTGGCTGCTCCAAGGTGCAGAAAATTCCATTATAAGCCGACCTAGTAAGAAAATGACTATTACTGCTTTCTAAAAGAAATATGTTACCACTGAAGGATTACTACCTTCCTCATGAGAGTTGGTATTGATTACATTGACAATACTTTGTACTTATAACATTCATAAAATAACATTCATAAAATGCAGGGCATTCCAAACTGTGATTCATCATTTCATGGTAATCATAGAATAGTTAGGGCTGGAAAAGACCTTAAGATCATCTAGTTCCAACCTCCATGCCATGGGCAGGTTCCCCATGACCATATTGTCCACGACTTGGTCCAACCCAGCCTTGAACACTGCCAAGTATGGAGCATTTACCACTTCTTCAAGCAACCCATTCCAGTGCCTCACCACCCTCACAGTAAAGAATTTCTTCTTTATATCTAATCTAAACTTCCCCTGTTTAAGTTTTAACCTGTTACCCCTTGTCCTATCACTACAGTCCTTAATGAAGAGTCCCTCCCCAGCATTCTCATATGCCCCCCTTCAGATACTGGAAGGCTGCTATGAGGTCTTCACTCAGGCTTCCCTTCTCCAGGATTAACAGCTCCAACTTTCTCAGCCTGTCTTCATACAGGAGGTGCTCCAGTCCCCTGATCATCCTCATGGCCCTTCTCTGGGCTTGCTCTAAAAACTCCGTGTCCTTTTTATGTTGAGGACAACAGACCTACATCAGAACTATGAATGCAAGAACGGCAAATAAGACCTATTGTAAGACAATTGTGTTATCATGCATTTTTATGTACAAAACCATCTAATATTGGGAAAGAAATTTAAGCAGAAGAGAGGTGCAGAAAAGACAACTAAAAATTACTACAACGGTGACAATTCATATGATGGAAGAATGCAAATTCAAAAAAATAGAAATTAAATTTGAAATTCTGATATTCACTGAATAAGTAGTTCTTCTCTAGAAATAAAACATATTCAGTTTTCAGACTAATTCTGAAATTAAAAAAAATAAATCATACAAGAGGTTGCTTTTGATCATTGTGATATTGAAAATTGTTATTGCTGAATTAATAAATGGAAACAAAATAAATAGCAGCAAAATTTTCCTGGATTTATAACCTTTGTTTTTGCAAAATGAGACAAGACTTAAATTATTTCAAACTGTTTGGACATAGAAAAATAAATTACACACTGTATGATCTGTAGAACACTTACATTCAGGTTTTTCATGTCCATCTTTGCTGAATAAAACCCTGATATCCACTGTTAATCTTTGTAGTTTACTACTGATGTAAAAACAAAACAAATCACTGAAGGCTGTATTAAGCAAGGGAATAGTGTCAGTTTTCAAGAAAAGAAGCTTAGAAACATCTATGAAGGTTGTTGAAAGAGATGAACACACTTGTTCCATCTGATTGTGAAAGTGTGACCTTTTAACGGAAAGGTTGTGAAGAAAGACTCAGATGCAATACAGCTTTCTCTGGCACATTACCTGTCTTACTGATACTCTTTTTCAATTACACTGTCAAATCTGATATGGTGATGGTGGTAGTCAGACTGTGGAGAATGGAGGAGGGATAGAGATGGACACACAGAAAAATAACATTCAAGTTCCCTTGAAACTCAAGGATCTACCAATGTCTTGCGTCAATACACATAATTATGTAACTTGCAAAGTGAGTAAGGTTTTAAGGCAGGGTTGTTAGTGCAGCCATAGCTCATGCCAAAAAATGTATTAACATTTTACATTTCACTTGTCTGAACAAATCTTAAAAAAAAATAAATAAAAAATAAGGCTGTTATCCATGCAAGTTCTACAAGCAAACTGATGAATAGCTTACCTGAACAATGGAGGACTTGTAATACATATAAGTAGAAAATAAAGGAAAAGCATATTAAAATAAATGGAAAAAAACATCACTTAAAAACTAGTGTCATCGTGTTTTCCAATAATATGTTTTCAGTGAAGATTTGCTTTGGTGTAATAGTTTGGCTTTGTTTGTCATGAGGCTGTATTATTAGTAGTTCTGGGTTTAAGCAAGGTTTTGTCTAATCAATTAATTTTTCTTTTTAAATTTTTTCAATTAGTTTTTGATTGAGTTTTGAGTTTGAGCCTTCAGTATACTAACTTTATTATTAGATCATGCTGTATTCTATATCAGATTACTGCCACCTGTGCTGTTTATTTCCACTGTAAAATCAAGTGAAATGTCCTTGAATAGTTTCAGGGGTTTAGGGTTTGAAGTCTGAGTCACTACTTGCAGAAAGAACTTGATTGTGGTAAGGAAAAATATAATTATTTTGGAAAAATATAATTAAATTTTGGAATTAAAATGTAATTAAATTTTGAAATAGTCTAAAAAAAAAAGATATTTTTTGAAGACTGCTACAGTATGTGCAGTAGGACTGAGAAAAACTGAATTAAGAGGATCTTGAGTAGAAATGAATAGAAATGGACACCTTTTTGTTAAATCTGTTTTCACTGAAAAATTTTTAGTGAAGCCACACATCAAAAACTACTGTCTAAGCCTTTACTTACTTTCAGACAGAATAAGCTGATTTTCATTTCAGCAATTCCAGTAATCTTATTTGTAAATATTTAAAAATTTAATTTTTAGAAAGTTCTGAAAAATCTTCAAAAAAGTCTCCACACCTACTGTATAATAGTAAAAATTCTTGTACTTAATTGATCCTAGAACTAATAGAAGAAGCAATTGATAGCAAAAACCTACCAACTGTCCAAGCTTCTTTTCACTTAATAAACAAATAAAGATATTTATTATTACAAGGCAAAATGTTTAGTTCCTTAAAATGAAGATTATGATTTCTGACAAAGTTTGGTTTTGGGGTTTTGCTTTGTTGATTTGTTGCTTTTTATCTTGTTCTCTTTTTCACAAGATAGAGGAAATCTATGGACACTAGTCACAACATGACCAAGCTAGCTACCATGTTAGATGAGATGCCAAACATGATGAGATGTCTTGAATGGGCCTAAAGTAGAAAGCTGTCTCAGTCAGGTTTAATCTCTCCTGTGTACCCAGTGTTTATGATATAATTAATAAGAAATAATTTGGAAAAAGCATGACAGAAGGAAATAAATGGAAAAGAAGAGGTAAGAAAAAAGACACTGTCTTTAAGCAGTGTTTCACAGCATAAATATTGTGTTTTCTTCATCCCAGCGCAAAGTGAATCTATTGCTTTGACATCTATGGTAAAACTTCATTGTATGGCAAAAGAGGAGAACCTCAATGACAAAAGCAAGGAAACAGAGACTTTGTGGCACTGTTCCCTGAGCAAGACTTATGCCTGAGAGCCTGAGTGGCTCTGTGTCCTTTACAGGATACAGTTGAGGTGGTTGTGTTAAACTATTGGCTAGCACTGTCCCAGTAGCCTCAGCTAAGAGGCAAAAAATACTATGCAGCATCTTACCTCATGCACCAGTTTCTGCCTCCCAGGCTCAACACAGTCTGAGAATTTCCTTCATTTTGACATAGTAGGAAGAAGAGAGTTTTATCTTAAAGTTAGGTCTATTATCTGAGCTTGTACGACAAATGCCAGGAAAATCCTTTACCTTTACGCTACCTTAAAGTACCACTTCATTCCTTTCAAAAAAAACCCATGCTTTTTTCTCTAAAAGCATAGCTGCTATTTTGCTCTGCCTATTTGTGACTTCTGGAGAAAAGGCATCCAGAACTCGCAAGCCTGTAACAAACTAATCCTTAGCAAAGCAGCACAAAGTAGGGCACTCATTGCTATGCCACCCACATTCCTGTAAAATTGTTGCTGTTCATGTCCAATAAGCTTAGAACTGTAGACTTTTATGAAGAAACAGTGAACTTTGTTTCTTGGTTATTTTATTTTCTCCAGATTCTGACACATCCATCTGTGCTTCCATGTGCAAAATTTGGTCAGAGAAAACCTTTTTTTTTTTTTTGTCCTTTTTTTTAATCAAAAACTAGTAAAGTGGTTTCAGTTGAATACTTGTCACTCTAAAAAGTTTCTCTGATGCATTTCAATAAGATAGTTCTTTTAAATTCCATTTATATTTTCAGAAAAATAAGGAAAGATTAATTTCCTTATGTTTCTCATAATGCTCCATGCTTGGAAAAGATAGCATGTCTGTTCCCTTAAGATTTGTTTTGTTGGGGCTCTTTTTTATGTATCTAGGGAAGGAATTTTTTCTATGTCTGATACTTTTCAATCTATCATGCTAAGATTTGCTAATTATAAAGCTCCCAAGGCATATCTTCTATTGCTGTTCTCAGTTTCTCAGTATATCTAGAAAGGGACAGATACTAATTACTTTTTTTTAAATGTATCACAGCAATTTAGAGATCTATAACTGCATTTTTAGTCACTACATAGGAACCTAAAAATTTTGTTTCAAAATAAGTTTAGAAAGATGAGATTTTTGGTGTTTAAATGAGCACAAAAACCCCCTTGTCTCATTCATTATACTGACCATACAGGAAAATGAGATGCTGAAGGAAAAATAAAGGGTTATTTGTTGAATGGATGACAAAGTCAAAGAACATCAAAAGGTTTTGGCAACTATCTAAGAATGAAAAACATCTTGCCTTTTTGACACTAATGACTGCTAACATATCTAAAATCCCTTTGGAAAGCTTATAATTACAACCAGTAGCTCCAACTTCATTTGTTTAGCAAGGATTTGTGCTGGGGAAAAAAGTATAATTTCTAATATATTGCAGTATTTTACACTGGCTTAACTATAATGGAAAGGGTGATGATAAGGAAATCGATTGATTCAAGTTCACTTACAGATGATGAACTTTCCCATGTGTTTCATTTTCTTATATGCAGCAAAGGATAAACAGAAGATGAAAGATATGGGTGGATATTTATAACACTACACATGTACTAAAACAAATTAATTTTAAATGTAGCTGTTTTTACAATGGGAATTTGTATCCTGTAATTAAATATATTTATTCTTCTGAGCAATTCTGGAGTCTGAATTGGTGTTCTTTCATTGACTTCAGTAAAATCAAATATTCTTTATTGAAAATCTTCAATAAGAAGATCAAACTTGGTTTTTACACCTGTCTTTCTGATAACACCTGAGGTTGACTTTAGTTTTTGAAGAAAGTTGAAGAAACCAACTATATTATTCATTAAATAAGAAGATATACAACATTAAAGAATTGCAATCTGAGAGCTTCATTTTTCACCCTTAATTTCATTCTTGATTTAAATATGTACTCATGCACATACACATATACAACATATAATTAGGTTTTAATTGTCCTCATGGTGGCTGCATGGCAAGATGCTGCACATTATCTTGCATTGCAGTTAATATTGGGTAAAATCCAATTGTAAAATTAGGATATGTTTACAATTAGGGATATTGTGATATTTGAAAACATATACAGTGCTCTGGGAATAAGAGGAGCAAGAAATGGATACAAAGTGAAAAATTAAAGCTATGACATTTTCACACAGTAACATAAACAGCACACCATAATGCTGATTGTGTGCTGTTGAATGCTTTTATTCCATTGTGGCACAAAAACACAGGGGAATGCAAGAAGAACCATGAAAAGGAATCAAACCATGATAATTCCATTAGGCATACTGATTTCAATAAAAAAAAGATTCCCAAATACACTTCATAATGCAAAAGAAAATCAACCATTGTATCACACCTCAGGTGTATGCAATATAATAAAACTGACATCTTCAGAAATAGGAATCCTGTTTGATGAAGAAAGTGAAGCTAAGCCTTTATGCAGCTCACCAGAGCTGTACAGACACTTTTATTTCTTCAGAAGTTAAGATTCAGTGAATAAACTTCAAATGTTTCCCTTTCCTCTTGGGTTGCAATAAGACTTACTTTTCAGTATTTTTATTTCAAATTAATGTCATTAATTATTTTGGGGGAGGAAGTTTTCATTGCATTCATTTTGCGAAAGCAATATATATTCTTGCTGGAGTATGTTTGTACTTACACACTTGATTTATAATTCATACAAGTTATCTCCAGAAAGGTAAACTGATTTCTGTTTAGCTGCAGATGTCATACAGGAAGATTGCACTCTCTAACTGGATTAGTAGTGAACGGCAATGAGACTTTTTTATATATGTATTATCACTACAGTATAACAGGAATGGGAAAAAAAAACCTAAGACGACTGTTCTTTCACTGCTGTCAATCCAGAAAAGCAAACTTATTTTAAAGTTTACAGGTAACAATGTCAGGGAGATTGATTCAAACTTTAATTAGTACTGGCTTGAAAGTGACGTTGCTATAGTTCTGTGCAGTTAAACAGATTTGGTGTGTGTCTATGCTGCAAAAAGTGCAAACATCCTTTTTTCCCCTATTATAGAGGTGACCCAAGTTAATTCTCAGTAGAAAATGACGGGCACAAAGTCTCAGTTAGTTGTTGTGATTATTCACTAGGCACTGACTTTGTGTTCTTCCTTAGAGATCAGGTAGAGTAGTTCCTATGGTCAGGTTTGTTTGTCCAAGCTCCAGAACCATCACGCAATAAGTAGTAGTTACTAGCAGAGAGCACTTAGCCTGATCCAAGTGCTTTCAAGGTTTGTGTCTATTGTTTATTTACATCTGAACAGAATCACAGAATTAGAGGATCATAGAACCATTTATGTTGAAAAAGACCTAGATCATCAAGTCCAACCATTAACCTAGCACTGCCAAGTCCACCGTTAAGCCATGGCCCTAAGCTTCAGGTCTAGACATCTTTTAAATACCTCCAAAGATGGAGATTCAACCACTTTCCTGGAAAGCCTGTTCCAGCCTTTCGGTGAATAACTTCTTTCTGAATCTCCCCTACTGCGACTTGGTATGATTTCCTTTTGGGAGAAGAGACTGACACCCACCTCACTACAGTCTTGCAGTTAGTTGTAGAGAGCGATAAATTCTTCCCTCAGCTTCCTTTTCTTTAGGCTGAACAGCCCCAGTTCCCTCGGCCACTCCTCATGAGACTTGTGCTCTACACCCTGCGCTAGCTGTGTTGCTTTTCTTTCGGTGTGCTCCAACATCTCAATGTCTTTCTTGCTGTTATAGTATACAGTATTCGAGGTGTGGTCTCACCAGTGCCAGGTACAGGGGGATGATCAATTCCCTAGTCCTGCTGGTCACACGATTTCTGATACAGGCCAGGATGCCACTGGCCACCTGCGCACAAGCTGGCTTATGTTCAGACAGCTGTTGACCAACATCCCCAGGTCCTTTTCCTCCAGGCAGTTCTCCAGCCACTCTTCGCCAAGCCTGTAGTATTGCATGAGGTTGTTGTGACGCAAGTGCAGGACTCGGCGCTGAGCCTTGTTGAACCTCATATAATTGGCCTCATCCCATCAATCCAGCCTGCCCAGATTCCTCTGCAGATCCTTCCTTCCCTCAAGGAGATCAACACTTCTGCCCAACTTGGTGTCACCTGAAAACATACTAAGGGGTCACACGATCTTCTCATCCAGATCATTAATAAAGATATTAAACAGAACTGCTCCCAGTACTGACCCTGGGGAACACCAGGTGTAACCAGCTGCCAACTGGTTTCAGGAGTTTTAACAACAGAAGATATAAAACCAAATAAAGTTTCTTGACACTGGTATCAGAAGTGACAAGAATGGCTCTGTAAATACTGCTTATCTTGTGGCTACACTCCGTGTATATAATAATCAGTTTATGTAGAATATTTCTACCATGACCTTGTGTAAAAATTTGCAATTAAAATAAACATTCACCTAAAAAAAAGGACAATAATATGCTGACTTTTTACAAAAAGTCTATAAGACCTTTGTAAAATACTAAAACCAGCCCATAGCCACTTAATTTCTAAAGTTAGCAGGTGAAGTATTATCATTTGTCTACTTATTATTGTCAAATATTATGTAATTGGTTGCAAAGACAGAAAGGAAGATGAGAATGGCATGTGGCAGGTAATATTAAAGTGCAGAATTACAATCCATTATGTTTCATTAACACTGAACAACCTGATTCATAATACAGAGTTAAGTGCCAGTTATTAGGAGCACTCTGCTTATTAATTGACATGTGCTACTAAGCATATAGCATTTAAAAAAAAAAAAGATGGAGGTTAGTTTGGATTGGCATACCAATTCTTTCTGAGGACTGAATGTGTCCTATGAAAAAATACTAGCTTTAAACAAATGCGGTTCCTAGTGATGTTGATTCAAATTCACAGTAAATTCCTATAGTAAATGCATACTAATATTTTTCACTAGAACTACAGAGGAAACACAGAATTCTCTAGAGAGACTGTCAGAGATAAAGCTGGACTGCTCACATGCAAAACATTGAGTTTTGGATTTTTCCACAAAAAACTATTAAAATAGCAATTAATTACTCTGAATAATTCTGCAGAATTTTTATGTGAGTTGTAGAAAAGGCTGCTCTTCACACTAATCATTAATGCTATTTTTAATACAGATGTCAACAGAGGTACGTTGGAAAATTAACCTATAGCAAAATTTACTTCAATGCATTTGCTTAGCAACAGAAATTACATGCTTGTACAACAGAAAAAGAAGCTTAGTTAATAGCAGAGGCAACAGATAGACGGTCTTTTTACACTACTGTCATTTTGGTTGGTTTTCTGCTGCTTGTTTCCTTCTAAGAAGCAATTATAGAATCATAGAATAGCTAGGGTTGGAAAGGACCTTAAGATCATCTAGTTCCAAACCCCCTGCCATGGGCAGGGAC
>WYDI02034318.1:0-16546 GCA_009867235.2 Psittacus erithacus
ACAGCTACAGGTTGGGCAGAGAAGAGATTCAGAGTAGCCCTGTGGAGAAGGACTTGGGGGTGTTGGTCAATGAGAAACTTAACATGAGTCAGCAGTGTGCACCCACAGCCCAGAAAGCCAACCGTATTCTGGGCTGCATCAAAAGGAGCATGATCAGCAGGTCGAAGGAGGTGATCCTGCCTCTCCATTCTGCTCTTGTGAGAGCTCACTTGAAGTATTGTGTGCAGTTCTGGTGTCCTCAGCACGAAAAGGACATGGAACTGTTGGAAGAAGTCCAGAGGAGGGCCACGGGTACGATCAGGGGACTGGAGCACCTCCTGTATGAAGACAGGCTGAGAAAGTTGTGGCTGTTCAGCCTGGAGAAGAGAAGGCTGCGTGGAGATCTCATAGCAGCCTTCCAGTATCTGAGGGGGGCCTATAAGGATGCTGGGGAGGGACTGTTCATTAGGGACTGTAGTGACAGGACAAGGGGTAATGGGTTAAAACTTAAACAGGGGAAGTTTAGATGAGATATAAGGAAGAAGTTCTTTACTGTGAGGGTGGTGAGGCACTGGAATGTGTTGCCCACGGAAGATGTGAATGCTCCATCCCTGATGGTGTTCAAGTCTAGGTTGGACAGAGCCTTGGGTGGCATGGTTTAGTGTGAGGTGTCCCTGCCCATGGCAGGGAGGTTGGAACTAGATGAACTTAAGGTTCTTTCCAACCCTAACTATTCTATGATTCTATGATTTTGTGATTCTATGATTCAATGTCAGGTGAAATCAGTTTGAAAAGCTCTCGACTTCATGGGAGCTTTGCTGAGCAACTGTCTTGGAATAACATATTTTTCTGGCTCTGTTCTTGGATAAGTATGCTTAGAGATTCAGGAAAGGGGCAGGAGACATCTGTCTAAATACTTGCTCTCGGAGATGCTACTTAGACTTTTACATCTTTCATAATTGGATGCTCTTTGTTGCAATGTGGACATGGAAGATGTCCTGTATTGGTAGGATGAGCAAAATAATTTTACAATCCATTCAAAAGGGAGTGCTCAACTAAAATTATCTCTGGGAAGTAATTTGTAATCAGTAGTAAAAATGCAGTATTGAAGCACAGCATAAAGGCACTCTCACTTGCAGCAACTCCAAATATTTGTATTATGGGGAAAAAACTTCACCGCAAGAGCTTCATAGGTTAAAAAAAGCAGCATTTCACACTTTCACCCTAAGGCTTGCTTGGAAAAATGACTGGGGGCACAAAAATGTTGACTTATTTTGAAGACATTGTAATATAGTTTTTTTGCCTTACAGCTGAACTGAATGCGTGTTCACAAATCTCTTTGCTTTGGAACTGGCTAACAAAAAGAGATAATAAACAAAGTGACTGCATCCATCTCCTTCTCCAGGGTTGAACCATGGTGTTTCACATGCTTACAAGATGGAGTCTGTTTCTATTTCAGATAAGGCCAGTGAACCTCATTCATTTATGTAAATGTGGAGCTGTTTGTGGATCTTGTCATGATATGAGAAAGTCAAGCCAAAGAAAACCAGTGCTGCTGCATTGCCTGATATTTCATAGAATGATCTTCCAGTTATGGGTTTAGGGGAAGAAATATAGGAAAGATGTCAAATGTGACTTTAAAATTGTTTCCTCTGAAAGGAATCTACACCATGGTCAAGTCTAAACTAGAGCTAATGCTCTTCAATATTCCCTGGTCCAGCCCTTTTCCAATCTTGGGATGTCAATAGCCTGTGGAGGCTCTGAGAAGCTGCTTGTAAGAGCATCACAGGCTTTTATTTTTCAGTCAAATTCAGGAATCTTGTGTCTCTTCACTTTGACTTGAGGGTGATGCCATACAATGTATTCTATTTTATTTTAAGTATAACTCACATATTCAATTAATGTTGATTTCTTTTTTTATTGTTCAAGAGTAGTGAGTTGTCAGTTTCCTCCCCACCCTTTCCTTTACAGAATGAGATACATGCATCATCTTTCAAAAGAAGCAGCACTGTCATGACATTTAGAAAATGTTGTTTAAGTGTATGTGTATGTATTTTAAAGGGACTACAATTTATGAAGTAAGATTTCTTTAGCAAAATGAACAAAACTCATTTCTTTATGCATGTTTTATAGAGCAGCTGTGATGTGTCTAAAGGTTATACTTCATCTCACTATAATGGATAGATCACACAAGAGATAGTCTTTTTTCCCCACTGGCACTGGCTGGAGTTTCTTTTCCTCTGTCACATGGGGAACTACTGTACACATTGCTGAAAGGTTGTCTTAAAGTCTTGGCATAGAGCCGTGACATGAAGAGCAGGCTCATAGCAGGGTGAATGTAGGGGCACAGTAATTGGAAACTCCAAGGAGAGGATGGAAAACGTCTCACATATTTTGTGACAAAATGTGACTCACTGTACACCAATATGCAAGGCAGGGGGATAACAAGGGGTAGTAGAGGTCCAATAAACTGGAAGGAGCCATTTTTGAGCAATGACTCTGACAGCCCTTATCCCACTGCCAGTGACAATGGGGAATGATGCAAGCCAGGGGAACAGTGTCTTTGATGGGGCAGCTTTGGAAGGACTTTAAGAGATAGTTGTCTCCTCCAGCTCAGGGGTCATGAAAAATTCCTCTGCACTTGCCAGGCAGATGGACTGTGGACTTGGATTTTGAACCAATTATCTGTGCAGCAAATGCCATTACATTTTACGCAGTTGCTTTGTATCATGTGCTTAAATTCCTCTCTGCTAAATTCAGTACTGAAAGATAGGGCTGGAAATTGCTCTCCTCCCCCACAGGGTACAGAGCAGTGCCTCACTACAATTTTCTTCTCCTTGTAACTGCAGAACAAAGCTGCTTAAAAAAGTCAATTAACACCCCCCACACATGCTCTATACACCTATTCCACTATTAAATGATGCAAATAAACCTATGTGTTTACATTGCAAATATAGCTGAACTGGTAGGGCAATAGGGAATTAATTGAAGAAGTTACTCGGCAATGAAGACCCTTATGAAAAAGAACTCAACCATTAAATTACTTGCAAAAGAGAATGGCAATGGTGATTGGAGCCCTGCTGAAAATAAAGGCCAATTGAGATGGAATGAATAATTCCCAGGATTTACGTGCAGCACCTTATATTCCACATTTTCTTTCATAATTAAACCAACTTAAAGGGAAAAAAGGATTACCAAATGGAATACTGCGTTAAAAAAAAAAAAAAGAGGGAAAAAGATATAAACATCTCTGAGGAAGGTAAAAACTGGAATGACAGCAGTAACCAAACAGTATTTCTCATTACTATCGCTACTTAAATACCTGACAGCTCAAATTCATCACAATTTATCTCTGGACCTAATTTTTTTTTCTTTTCCTTCTCCATACAGATATATTTTACTATCTGCCATCTCATGGGGGAAGAAACTGAGCCAACTGAGGAAAGTTAATTGTCTAGTGTTGTTCACTTCTCTGGATGTGAGCCCATAAAAAGTCCAGACATCTTGACTGTCTGGAAAAGTGCTCAGATCATGATACCCTGCTTTGTGAGTACAGAGGAGCTAATAATGAAGGGGCAAATTGACATACTTTTGCCAAGGAGAGGCTATGGGACTCATGTGGTTGTGTGGTTCAGGATCGCTTACAGGACTCAGAGAGTATGTGCTTGCACTGAGCTAGTTTTTTATAAGTTATCACAGTCTGATCCTGGCTTGAAGGAGGGATGGCTGCATGTAAATGGGGTTAGAATAGCCAAACATACTTGAAGGGAAAGGGGAAAAACCCTACTGAAGCCATAAAAAAAAAAAGAGGTTTCAGATTGCAGCTCTCCTTCCACCTTTTCTCAGCACTCAGTACAAAACCCTGGGAATAGGGAAAGACTTGGAAAAGAACTTTGTCTACCCTGAATCTGACAAAAAAAGATGACTGGGGGCAAAGACAAAAGAAAATAGTTTTTTGTCCCTCATTTTTGA
The DNA here is from genome assembly GCA_009867235.2 of Psittacus erithacus. Classification (NCBI taxonomy): domain Eukaryota; kingdom Metazoa; phylum Chordata; class Aves; order Psittaciformes; family Psittacidae; genus Psittacus; species Psittacus erithacus. Next base: position 3,952 of record WYDI02034318.1, read on the forward strand.
ACATCAGAAAGACACAGTATTTAGTCTGTAAGGTATTCAGAAAGTCAGGGTTTGCCTGGGGCTTTCATTAAAACATTGCTTAAGGGAAGGATGAACAAGATGAATAATTAACATGTCTGCATGTTACTTCGGCTTTTGTCAGAAAACCAGCTCATTGTACAGACTCTGGAGCTGCTTTTTAACCATGTTTATATTTAAGTTTGTTCTGTGCCAGGCTTTTCTGATATACACAGTTACTCCATGATATTTCTTCTCGAGACAAAGCCTCTCATGGGACATGACTTGTCTTGAGTTCTCACTTGTCTGCGTCAGTGGGAACTGAAAAGTTGAGACTCCAATGAGCAATGAGATCAAAGAGGAGGGTCTGAATCTCTATTCATTAAATAGGTGTGAGAAAATAAAAGTTGTCAGGCTGAACCAAGGCCTTTTCACTGAAGGTGTCCACTGGTATATACTCCATTGGAAATGACAGGCATAAGTCTTCCAGCAGGTGACAGTTTGGGGACTTGGGACAAAGGTTGTACAACTCATGTTCAGCAGTACATAGATGACCCTATCCATTCTGCATTTGCCTAATCCCTTTTAAACTTCACTTACCTTATTGGTGGCTCAAATATCTTGTGGCAATGATTTCCAGAGTTTTCTCTTTACACGCTGTGAAAACACAATTCTGTTTTGTATCCCTCTCCCTAGTGAGTCATAAGCTCTCCTCTGGTTCTTGTTTTATGAATTCTGCAAGTTTCTCATTTTATAGACTTCTGCCACTGTAGATTTCACTCCCAGTTGTCTCTTTCTCAAGCTAAAGAGCTAATCTTGCTTAGTCTGTTCTCACATTGGAAGCTGACACATTCCTCTGATTGTGCCTGTTGTGATTGTGTGCCTGTTAAGTTCTGCAGCTCCAGGGCACCTCTCAGCAGTTGAGCAGAACCACATAGGTGCCATTTGGGATGTGGAAGCCCTGTGCAGGTAGTGTATATTATCATAATGATACTTTTTATCTTTTGTGATTACTTCTAACAAGTCCTGAAATATAATTTGTCTTTTGATCATTGACCAGATGTCAGTGCCCTGAGGGCACCACCAGCCCTGGCTGCCCCTGACCCTCTGGGGATCTCCTCATTCTGCCCACAACCCAGGCCTCTATTTCAGCCTTCTTTGGTTCTCCTCTCAGCTTTCCCACAGGAAACAGCCATTTCTCACTGCTCTCTGAGGCTGATTCTTTAGGAGAGTATCTACAATTACTCCAAGACCTCTTTCCTAGAGTGGTAGTTGCTAATTTAGTGACCACGGTTGAACTTCTTTCTGCTACCCCCTATGCATTATTTTGCATGGTTCTTAAATATTTCCAAGGTCTTAAATTGTTTTTCCCAAGTATTTTGCAAAATCATAAGCATTTGAGCTGTTTAGCAAACCAAGTCATCACAACTTCATTGTTTTTCTTGCAGTCAGTTAAAGTTGTAGACCAAATAATTTTTATCAGCCACTAGCTCAGACATTTCACTGGTTTCTCCCTTTTCCAAGTCTTGTCTTACGATTTCCTCAGGGACCCACTATTTTCCTTCCACAGATGAAGAAAAGAGTGGAAATCCCAGACATTCACGGCTTATTTCTTCTTCCCAATGTGTTCCAAGGAGTCTTTTTGCTGGGAAAAAAGCAACAAAGAAAAATCCCAGCAAAGGAAAAGGTAACATTTTTGTGGAACTCGAGTCACCAGAGTACGTTTTGCTTTTTAGCTGTATCCTTCATCAGTCTACACAATTTAAGTAATACATTAGATAAAATTTGCAGTTGAATATTGCCCATAACCCCAATTTAGATTTGCGTTACAGTGTTTAAGTAGCTGGCAGAATTTGACAATGCCTACAAAATTTCCTTGAAGGAATGAAATAGGTTTCAGCGCTTATATAATCAGTGGTAATGTGAAAAACATTGTGTCTGATATTTCTGTGGGTATGGCTTTTTTCAACATTCATTGCAGCTATATGCAGATTATAGCAATTCACATTCCGTGATCTTTGGCATGTCTTCCAATACTTCCACAGCAATTTTGGCTACATTTTTTTTCAAGTATTTCCTTTTCCATGTATACACCTTTATGAAAGAAAAGGAACTAAACAGGTACGTCAGCTGTCCTGTAAAGCATGAAAAGATTTTTAACACTGAGAAAAAGTATTAAAATGAAATTTGAGGCACCCTGTTTTGTAACTGAGCAGTATTTAATAAAATCTCAATACCAGAACAACTCCATCTTAAACTTTGAGAGCATTTCCCTCCCTCCAGCACTTAAAGGCTATTATTTGAAGTTATTCCTGACCTTTGTGTGCATAGGATCAACTAACTCCAGCTGAGTAAGAACAGAAAATAATATCATATACAAAGTCCACTAGAAAGGAAAGCCTTTTATAGCATAAAAGACAGGAAATTGAGTCTATACATTAAGGAGGGAGATAACATCCTTTGATTACTTGTATCAAGGAGAAGTTATTCTAAATAATCCGCCATTTTCTGTTTAGAGAAACTATGTTGTATACAAGCAGGATTGTTACTCATTTTATGTACATATACATATATGTATATGTGTCCACACACACACATACACATAAGTGACCAAAAGCAGCTTGAAAAGGTTTTCCCAAAGGATTTCAGGAGTTGAGTTTCTATTCTTGCATCACCACTCTACCTTTGAACTGTAGCATTGAGCATAGAAACACCTAATGCAGGAGCAATTCAAGAACCCAAAGATATAAACCATGGAAAAAGAAATATCTTTATGTCAAACAATCATTTGCTTTTTAGAGAAGATCTAGGAAAGCCTGAGATGAAAAGAAGGTCTCTTCTTTGGTTTAGTTCCAAGAGATTAGGGTAGATGAATGAAATAAAGATCTTGCCTAACACATATGGAACCCATCAACACCACTGGACCATTTCTCAAAATTTCATGCAGATAAAAGCAAAACCAAAGGTAACAATATTAGAATAAGGAAAAAGGCCAAACTATGTTGAAAAGCAAGCAAACAAGGAAGCAGGAATAGAAGTTTGAGTGAAAGTAGTGTTAAAATGGGGAAGAGATGGGGAAAATAATAGTAGCAAAAGGAATAGCTAGCTGAGTCTCCATGGTGACCCTCTTCAAATCCTGCCAACTGGCTAAGCGAGTGTATGGCACAAACTGAAAACCTATGTTGGGAAATATTAAATAGAATATCTGAAGTCAGCTTGAAGGGCATTTTTACCAATCCTGTCCTTCTCTGCTTGCAGTATGCCTGTGTCAGCTCTGCTGATTCATCTTCTAATGCAATATAATATCAGCTTTAATCTAGAAAAGATGCAGAAGCCATGAAGGTTGACAAGGGAATGAGAGGTTAACAGATATAAATATCATACCTTTTGGTTAGACTTTTGCCTCTGAAGTCACATCAATGCTTTAAATGTGACTTTTACTGTTAATAAGAAAACAACCAAACAAAACACTCCATAAAACAATATAACCTGCAATACTCTTTAGGATCAACAAAATGTGTGAAGCCTGACTGCACAGATACTTGTGTGCATGGTCCCCTCTATATGCCCAGCTGCTCTGCACTCCTTGTTGGGCTCGCTGCCTTTCAGAGAGGGAAAAAGCTGGCTGCTGTCATTTGAGAAAGGCCACGACTTCAGGAGTGTGTCCTCTGGTCAGCTGGGTATGCAATACCGTCCTCTTAATTTGTTTAAAATTGGCAGTGGTTTAATCACTGGGTAGAAGAGCCAGACTGGCTGGCAGCCCAAATGGCTAGAAAATTGATGTTTTGGTCCATTCAGCTTTGGCAAGCTGTTCAGACTTGGAGTGAGAGGTTGCACATGAGTTAGTTAGTGTTTTAGTTCAAATCAGTTGAAGCAAATCCCGTTTATCCCTCTTTGCTGGGCATTGATTTGCAATGCAGCAGCATCTTGGAGCATGCAGAGTAGCAGTTTCTTTTTGGATAAAACCAAATGGAAAGATGCGCTAAAGGAGAGCATCCATTGCACTACCTTCTAAAAAAAGGTGCAGTTGGATCGCAGGTAAGATTAGACCTTGCACATAGTAGAAATCCCCCAAGGCTATAATGTCGACTTCAGGTCATCAGCGCCAAAGCACCGTACGTCTTTCCGGATGGCTTCCTGCTGGCCCATACTACTTGCTAGTGAAAACACAGCTACTGCAGTTCAAACCACACAGGGACTAAGAATAGCCCAGCTGCCAGTCCAGTTAGCCTAATATATAAAAAAACCCCAGTAAGGCTAATAATACATTTTTCCTTTTAGCTGTGTTTTAGACAACAGAGAAAAATTGGGATAGGAAAGTCTGAAAACAGATGTTCTCCACTTCCTCATTCATACCATTTATAGAGTCCTGTTTACTCCTAATAACCCCACTCATACATGTCAGCTTACTGTAAGCAGTTAAATCATAATATGTATTTTAAATTAAACTGAGCCTTGACAATCATTCTTTTTGGTATCCAATGCTAATCACCTCTTAGAGAGTTTACACTGCCAGTGGATGGAAAATATGTATGTAATTTTGATAACACTTTGCTGACAAGTCATTTAACTAATGGCAGTGAAATCTAAGATTGGAAGCAAACCGTGCCAGACAAAATAATTATTGCCTGCTGTAATTTTCTCCCCAAAGGCCACCTGTGTTATTTATATGATCTATTAAACTGTGCATATTTTTAAAGGGTTTAGTTACATTTTCAAATCAAAACAGAATTTTTTTGACTCTGGATTATAAATGTCATATAAAATGTATTTTTATAATTTAAAATAAAAACTATGAATGGCAGTCATCTAAAGTGAGAGAAGGGAAACAGAGATATACTGGGACTTTAAGGGCACTGTTCTAACTTCTCTTGGTTACCTCTGTGTTTGGCTTGGATGCTCTGTCTGGTTTAAGGGGTATACTTCAGCACCTTTTTTAGCTTAACTTTCCCTGATGGCCTTTTAGGCAGTATAGTTTTGCCACACAGTTTTATAGACTCTCATGTGAGAAGTGCTGCCCTGCACTGATGTATCGTCATGCTCACTTAACCCATGTTTAATTATACATGGATGTGGAGTTATTCAAAGTAAGGCATTTTCAGAAGCCTCTTCTGCAAAGACAATTACTAAGTGGACAGTAATAAAAAGTGAAAGCAAGTATTCATATCCTGCTATGGATAATGTATACGTGTAAGTAATCACTAGCATTTCTTACAGTATTTAAAATGCCTGTCTTTTATTCTCCTTAGAGCATATTCTTTGAGTTGCTTCAAATTGGGCTTCTGTTTTTGATCTCAGACAGATTGCTCTTGCTATTTCTTTGTGCTGTTGATGTCTCAGATGTTATTCCCATAGAAACTTAAGCAATAAATTTCTTCTGCTGGCAACAGGAGTAATACTAAATTTTAGTTGCAGCAGATAATATAACTGCATATTAAAGAGTTCTTTTTTGATGATTGTATTTATATGCTGCTGTGTAGAGCAATTAATATTTGTGTTTGCCATTTTCAAATGTGTTTTTGAAAACTAATGCATCTAAATCTCATTGATGCTATTCTCCATCTGATCATTTTCTGTTACAGTGGCTTTAATGCAACCCATGGGTTCTCAGTGTTTTTGGAACAAAAGTTTGTAGCTAAAAATGGATTTAAAAATCTGCTGTAAGCATCAGGTATCTTCTGTGCTGCCATAGATTATTTTATACATTACATAGTTGAATAAAAGGAAGGTCTTGAGTATAATTCAGTGAATAATGCAGCCAAGCCTAATCTTAGAATGTATGTTAAAATTTTTCATTTTTGTTATTTAGAGCATCAGTTATTTTCTACTGGAAAATTGATATAAGAAAGTAAACAGAACATTGCCTGATTGAAAGTGTGTAGATCTGGAAAAAACGAAGAAAAACCCATGATCCTCTTAATTTCTGTAATTAAATAAAGACTTTTTTTTTTTTTTTTAAGGGTGTATGATGTTTGAGATGCAGTATGAATTTTAAAGTGTTAAATCCAAACGAATTGATTCCAAAACAGGAATCAGGTACATTGGCACAAGCCTTGCTTATCAATGAAATCCTAGAATGGGCTCGCAGGTATTTGTGAATTGTATATATGAAGAATAATGATGTCTGTGGAAACTCAATCCAGCAGTAGTGAACAGCAAAGCAGTACTCATGAGTCACTACTGTAAAACAGAGACATAAAAGTGCATTTTTTTTAACCAGAGAAATTTGTCCTCTACCTCTGATATTCAGGGTGTTTTAATATCTTGCACCCTGTCTGTCCATATCCAGACTGTAAGTCTTTCTATATAGGTTATGATACCTCTTTGTGAATAAGAAAATAACTAAAATCCAAATAATTTGTTGGTGTTGGCTTTCTGCTTCATGGTAAAAATCAAAACAGGTGACAAAGATGTCTAGGGAGATTTCACATTTTATTTTTCATGTTCAGTCAATTTTATGGATCACTGAGATAGTTATCCTATAGCTTAGCCATACAGTACCTCATTGTCTTTCTAATAAAAATTGTCTGTTAATGTCTCCTTTTCATTTCCTTACTCTTTGGGTAGCTTTTGTTTCACAACAGAAATTACCTGACGGTCATCAACATTCCTTAATAAGTTTCTCAAGAACTATAAAAGAAGCCCAACATCTTCAAAAGGTTAAAAAAGGACTGGTTTGTCCTACATGGTTTGGTTAGCTTTAAAAAGAATTTTAAAGAAAGTTAGAGAACAGCATTCTTGTTTGCATAATTCATGAAGCATGATGGCATGAATTCAGGATGGAAGTCTTTCTCTTAACTTTCTTGTCTTCTTGAGTTTAGACCTTTAACTTTTGGGGTGCTCTTTTTATGTTTTTATTGTGCAGAAAACTGAGAGAAAGAGCAATTATTGTATAATGGCAATTTATATAATTGGGGGAAAAAAAAAAAAAAGGATACTTATCCAAAGGCAGCTTAATTTATTGTAAGATATAGACAGTTATTGTCTTTTCCAATCCTTCCTTAGCACTATACAAGCATTTTTAGGCCCTCGGATTCATTCATAATGTGCATGAATTTGGAACACTGAGACTGTGTCTGAAGACTTGGAAAATAATATCACCGTAATCTTCATTTTCAATAAAACTAGTCAGACAAGAGGATGATTACCATTTGCAAACAGTAATGAAGCAGTGAATTAATTTTATGAAGGTACAAGGGACTAAGCTATTTAAAAATGGTCGTTATCAGCACTGGATATAGCTGCTTTAAATCTATATTTTGAATATATCTTTATTTAACCAGGATAAAAAAGCTGCCTAAAATTCCTTTTGTCATAGAATATAACGAAATAGTAATCTCTGCAAAACTCATAATTCTCAGGGAAATTCTTAGCCAATTATAAACATAACACAAAATATCTATGGCTATGATGTATTTTAAGCACAATTATGATAACAAAGTATAATCAAATATGTGCAAGCAGTAGCAATTAATAGTGCATGTCATTAAGCCATCTGCTAATTAATCCAAAGCAATAATATGGTTTATTCAATAAGTTCCAGCATTCCTCTTTGAAGATGTGTACAGAAAAATAAGTGGTTTATGTCTGATGAAGCAGGAAATGATTCTATGAAACGAGAGCTTTGCTGTAATAACTTGGAAACTCTCACATATTTTTATTTAATTGTTGTCACTACTGCAATAATTTTCAATATCACTAGGCTGCTGGGAGCAAGACCTGCAAGCAGAAAACAAGAATCTAGGAGCTGCCTTTGAATAGAAAACAGTCCATAACAGCCAACAAATTGATCACAGAAGAGAAGAGGTCATCTCCAAAGCCTGAAATGATAGGAGAAACTCCTATTGATTTCAGAGGACTGCATATGGGATGGGAACATTCAGTACCAACAGATCTAAACTTGTTTAGTTTTACTACAGAATTCAGTAGATTTATGTAACTGCTCCATCTGGTTAAATACCTTGTAGACAGTGTCTGGTATTTTAAGTATCTATCAAACATTTTTCCCTGTCATCCTAAACTTTGCTGTTACACATACAGAATGTGTTTTGCTCTTATCCTCTTGTGTGAATATCTCTCATCAATTTCCTTATTTTTTTGGTGAAAACGTCCATTCTGCAAAGTACAAAGACTTATCCTGTTGTAATTAAATGAAATATTAAAAGTGTGGCATTTCCTAAAGATTTAGAAAACATCTTTCAAAGCACACATTAATACACCCAGTGCTAAGTCTTTTGATATGACTTAAATATCCTCTCAAAGAAGGAAAGATATTTCAATGTAGTGCTTTATGAATTTTGTAGTGTTTGAACTAATACTTCTATAAATGCTAAATAAGTGCTATTTGTTTCAAAAAGGGACAGCTTGTGTAAACTTTAGGGAGAAGGAGAATTAAGTAATATTTCCATGAATCGAGATGACAGGGCTTTTCAGGAGACGGAAATGGGGGGAAAAGTCAACTTCCATTTCTCTTGCAGGAAATGCTGAAGGGATTTATCATTTGGCAAGTCAAATACAGAAAATATCATCTGATGAAAGGCTGTGGTCTAATCCACCAAATCTTTTAAAATTCTACAAAAGAAAGTATGGTGCAAAGAGAATAATTTCAGACTTAAAGTACTGTAAGGGCAGAAGCATTTCATATAGATTTTATCTGACATAAAGATTAAATCAGCTAAGTCTAAAAAAGGAGCACCTGAGTTTTCGTGGTCCTTAATTTTTCAAATAAAAGAAAAACATGACCTTGCATGTCTTCTTCATCTGGAGAAGAGTCAGTGTTTCAGGCTGAATTTAAAGGAAAGAGCATTTTACAGTAGAAAGGGAGCTGATTTTGCATTCCTTATAGTGATACATACTTCTGCTGCCTAAAAGGGCAGGTTGTAGAGTGCCCAGCTTGTTACTTGTCCTGACAGCTTCTGTAAAGTGTATTACTCCTACTTGGTATACAAGCCCAGCTGTTGTTTTTAAACCCACTCGTTTTGGTCACAGACATGAAGCAACCCTGATGGTGGTAGGACTACCGTGGTCCCACTGTGGTGGCCTGGTCTGTGGTATTGGGCTGTAAAGGAGAGCTAGGCTGAGCCAAGACCCCCGTAACCAGCTAACAGACCTTGCACAAATCAGGTAGGACTCTTGGATTCATCTTCTTATCTTTCTCAGCAGCCTGGCTGCCACAGCAAACTCCTTTCAACAGTTAGTCAGGCACAAAGACCAAGACTCAAGACTCCTCTGGCCCACAGCCAACATCTAGGATACAGAAGACATTGGGCAAGCCAGGTCCTTGGTGAGTGGCTCCTTGTTCCTCGCCGATGACTTGCCTCCTGTAGCAGGCAGAATAGCTGCACAGCGGTGTGTTCTGGATAGGAAAACAACAACCTCGTGCTAGATTTACCTTTTTTTTAACTCTTTGTGAGTGACAGCGTTAACCCATTTTATTTCTCTCATGTCTCGCATGAGATGATGAAGTGTAGTCACAAGCAAAACAGGCACTGTTCATCCATATGACTTAAACATTATTATGCATGTTTTTCATATAACTTAAAATTTTCTGTCATAGTTCCATGAAACCATCTTTAACAAAAAGTAAGAGATAACATAAATAGCTCAGAGATGTCAATTGAGCTCACCACAGAATAGTCAATGCAAGCTGGCAAATAGAGTAGGATAAAAGAATGCTTTATACACATATAAGGAATAACATTTGTCTTTGTGAATAACGGAGGTCTAGGAATAATTAAAAAAATTCTCAGTCATTTGATGTCTCAGTCAAAATAAATAATACCATTAAAAATACGATTTACTGCCATCTAAGACTTAAAAAGACTTCAGCTTCCACAGTTCCTAGGGAAATCAAACAGGACATTTTAAAATTGTGGGTTACTAGATTCAAAAAAAATATTGCCATTGGCACTTCATGCAAGTAAAAATGAAAAAGAGAGTTTATTCAGTAAATAAAGGTAAAATAGACAAATTATTAAACGCAGGCACAATATGTTCATTGTTCTTCATAGCAAAAATCTACAGACTTGTATAATTTAATCTATACATTGGAGCCTTGACAAGAATTTGATGCAAAAGGAGTATTTTTGAGTGGGGTGACGTGGAAGAAAATCTTTTCTGTCAAGAGCTGTTATTCGTACTTTAAAGCATACAAGCATGACAACTTTTAAAGCCCAGGATATTATGATATTCAAGGCTTCCGCTCATCTCCTCAGCCACTCACTGTTTTCTGCACTTACGTCTGTAATAACCATCTCAGGCAAGTCAGACATAATATTCTGTCAGCCAGCCTCCAAAGTAAATCTATGGATAAATAAGTGTTTAGATATCTTGGTTCCCTAATTATGCAGGCACACGTAGAAGTCTAACATTTTGTCTTCATTTCCCACAGTAGTTCAAAAGTAATCTTGCAAACAGTGAAGACATTTTTTGGGAGCTGTTACTCTGCAGTGGTGATGAGCCAATGTTCAAATCCATATTTAAAGGCTCAAACATTTGGGGCACATTTGGGGCTTATGAGCAGGTTTTGCACATTCCAAAGACAGAAGAGAACTTGGGAATTTGGGTTTAAGTTTGTGCTTTGGAGGCAAGCCCTGCTCAGAGGGAGAAGGGAATGGGCTTTCTGCATAAATGATTACACTGGTTACAATGATAGTATAGTTATGACAGAAGCTGTCATGCCCCCTTTCAGCTTTCTTCATTCTCCTCTTTCCCTCATTTCTCTTCCACTTTTAAAATTTTACAGTGGAGAAATATTTTTTTTCATATACTTCATAGAGTCCAATATGCAGCAAACACATTTATATGCAAATCAGTTATATTAAAAATGCTGCGCACTATCTCCTAGACCCTATCAGAAATGAAGTATTTATGCCTCAGCAGGTAATAGTTAAATATTCCAGTGATTTTTGTATTGTAACTGAAGTGAATTATGGAGAATTGTTGAGGGTGAGAAATGACCTTTAAGCCCATTAAGTACATTAAAGGCTGATTGTTGCACAGCCTTCCAGGATGGTAACTAATTGCTTCAAAAGCAACTCTAGTGCTTCTGCATTTTTCTTATTAATCTTGTCATTTTACAAGTCCCTTATTCTTTGATTAAAACTTTTGTTCTGTTTTTCAATTAACATTTTTTTTTCATGTCCCATGTTTCTGCTTTAGTCCCATCATTGACACCATGATTAAAGATGATACATTATCAACATTAACTTGTCGTCCATCATTTAACACTTAAAACATTTTTCCACCCTTTTCTATATGCATTTCCTCCCCCTCCCACCTTTTTCCTTTTTTAAAAAATGTTATGAATACATGAACTTTCATTTTGGTTTCATTTCTCTCTACAAACCAAACCAACAAAAAATTTTAGTCTACCACTTTTTTCCTTCCATGCTGCATTATCAACACTGGCAATGAAAAGATAGGAACAGAAATCAGCTTTAAAAAGATTTTATGCTTGGTTGGAAAAAAGTCAGTGTGCATTATATGATAGGCATTTTACTTCATTTTCAAAGTAATGGTTTATATCCTCATTTTTCCAGGAATTTTTAACTCCCAAAAAAAAAAAAAAAAAAAAGTAGACATTCAGGTCTCCAAAGCTCAGTCAGTTATACTTGCTTAGGCCTTGCGCATAACCCTGGGTGGAGTAGGCAGTCTGGATTTTGGGTGAGCTGTGGGAGGAATGGAAAGAGTAACTGGTGAGTAATTGGTAAGCTGTGTTGATGCCATGAAGTGCCTATCAGGGCCCATTTGAGGAAGGGCAAATCCAAGTTCATTTGCCAGGGCTGATGGAAGCGACTGTGCTGGCAGCAGCTTGATCCACCAACATTTGTGTGGAAGACAGGAGCAAGCTTTCTCTCCTTTCTCGCATGCTGAGACGTGACTGGCACAAGAATACCTCTCCCACGTTGAGTATTACCATATTCTGCATGTATCCACGAATAAACTGTGGGTGCTATTTGAGCAGGAAAGCATTGCTTAGCATAAATGAATTTATAATTCTTTCTTGCCTGTGCTTGGTGAAACATGACAGCAGACAGCTCTGAAACAGCTTATAAAAGCTAAAAGAGTCATCATTATAGCACACTATTAACGGAATTTCAGATATGAAAACAATGGAAAAACAAAGGAATAAATATTTAAAAATGTCTAAATGAAGAGGAAGAAATATACTCTATAGGCCACTAAAAAGCTAAGTGCCTACAATAGGCTTTGCAGAAAAAAAAACCATTCCAAACCCACTTATCATTAGAGATGCAGGTTCTTCAAACCTTTGTAAATTCTGTAAATTTTATCTGGACTCATAAATATCAATTTCCATGCGGTTTCACTTGGAACCCCTTAATCTGGTTTTATATGTCTAGGTTAGATCCTTGATTTAGGAATACTAATACATAAGAAAGAGAACATATGTGATTATGAACCACTGTACTTGTGCCCTTTGCAACTGAGAACATCATACTCCTGTGATGAGCAGGTCCTGGGAATTCTTGAATTTCATAAGAGATAACTTCTTGCCATATGTACTCAGTGAGTCCAACTAGGAAAGATGCCCTCCTAGACTTGCTGCTTGTGAATAAAGAAGGACTCGTGGAAGATG
>WYDI02034318.1:16959-35069 GCA_009867235.2 Psittacus erithacus
AAAAAGAAATTGTATGATCTCTGGAAGCAAGGTCAGGCTTCACAGGGAGATCACAGAGCTGTGGTTTGCAGATGCACAGAGAGGACACGAAAGGCCAAGCTCAGTTAGGGTTGAAACTGGCCAGTGCTATGCAGAATAACACAAAGGACTTATTACAGTATGTTAATAGCAAGAGGAGGTCTAAAGTAAACATTGAACCACCACTTGTTGAAGATGATCATCTGACTAATAGCGATGAAGAAAAAGCAGAGGCATTCAACACAGATTTTGTTTCAGTCTTTAATAATACTTGGGCTGCCTGGACTCCTGAGTTGGAGGACACATAACTGTAGGAACAATTTCCACTTGTGGACACTGAAACTGTAAGGGACCATCTGTACCAGCTGAATGTTCACAAATCCATGGGGCCTAACGGGTTTCATCCTAGAGTACTGAAGGAGCTAGTGAATGCTACTGCGGGACCACTCTCAACTACCTGCCAAAGGTCTTGGGAGCCTGGGGAGGTCCCCGCTGACTGGAAGCTAACCTGTGTTATTTCAGTTTACAAAAAGGACATAGGGGGAGACCCAGGGAACTACAGACCTGTCAGTTTAACCTCTGTTTCTGGAAAAAATATGCAGATTATATTGGGTAATTTAAAGCCATTTAATCAGGCACAGTCAGCATGGGTTCACAAAGAGAAACTCCTGTTTAACTAATTTGATATCCTTCTGTGATAAGGTCACCTACCTAGTGGATGAAGGGAAGGTGGTGGATGCAGTTTTCCTTGATTTTTAGTAAGGCTTTTGATACGCATATGTCCCTTACAGTGTCTTTTTAACAGGACTTACTTGTTTTCTTAAAGGTTGAAGTCAAAATGGCTGAGTGCCCTGGAGAATACTGTAGTGTGGACAGAATGTGCTATTAGAAGTAAATTTTATGAAGTGTCTTTGGTTAAATTTTATTATTGGGAAAATAAGCCATTATATTCAGCTTTATAAGGAGGTATTTTATTCAGGGACACATAATTCTTCAAAAGCAAGCAAGCCCTGAAGTTTCCCGGACTGCCTAGCAGCCATGCCTACCTTCCCCCTAAAACAACATTTAACTGTAAAAATAGCGTGAATACATACCCTACCAAATCAACTTCCAATTAGTCAAAAAGAGGATCTGATTTCCTTATTGGAGTGACAGGAGAGTTGACAGTTTTCTTCTGCAGCATCTTCCATTATCCCTCGTCATGTTCTCATCCCCTTAAACAAAAAAAAAAAAAGTATTTAAAATAGCCTTTTGTAATATTTTCTAGATATATGTTTGGGCATAGTAAGTGTGAATGCTTAGAAAGAATAATTCATATTAAAATGGTATTTCTTGTATGACATCCAGCAACAACATAAGACATGAGAATTAAAATAATCACCTAAAGAAATGTTGCAGAGGGCTGTTGAAAGCAATATTTACCACCATGCATGGAACTTCAGCAATACTAAAATAAGTTATAAATCACTCAGGAACTATCCTGTGAATACTGTTTTTCTCAGATATCACTTCTCAAGGTCCAGCACTGAAGGTGTATTTCAGTCACTCTGATCATACCTTTTCTATTTGTCAATATTAAATTCCACAGCCAGCCCTGTTTTTTTCATCCTTGTTAAATTCTTTCGTAATCCATTCATGTCCTCCAAGTATATTGACTTTAAAAATCCTCCCACTTTTGTCATCTGTAAATTTTGATGCACTCCATATCGAATCAATTTCTAAATCACTAATATAAATGTTAAATAGAAAATAGCTCCAGGCAAACTCATCTGTCATATTCTGCCAGGAGGATATTTTATCATTTGTTATGATCCTTCAGGGGCCTGCTTACTACCCATTATTAATTCATTTTCCCTGACCAGTCTTCATATCTCCCTCATGACTTTCCTTACTAGTTTCTTATGATCTATGTTTGGAAAAGTGCTGTCAATATATATGCAAATCCACTTCACACTGTTAACCTGTTAACCATATCAAGTAAAGAACACATTAGCCTCTGTGATATGTTTCCAGTTTCATGTTGACACCAGCCAAAAGTTCTTTGCCTTCACATACATTACTGTATTCTTTATGTATGAAAATGCCATCCCAACTTAGACAATATCAAACATAAGCAACATCTGCTTTCTTAGCCTTTGCCAAAACAACAGGGATGGTCCTCTAGTTTTTGGTAATAGGATGGTTTATTGTTGTTTAAAATGGAAGATCAGAGACTTCTCCCAGGCAGCTGAAATAACTCCTTCTCTAAACCAAAGTGATTTCACCTTCTGTGTTTCCCAACTGCATCACACTTTCTAACTTGCTATGAGTGCTGCTTATACCATCATACTCCAGGAAACAATAAGGTTCAGCTAACAGTTCTTCCTCTCAACAACTGAAGAGCTTAGGCATGTGAAGTAGGCGTTTAATTATCCTGCCATTATCCCATCACCACAAAATGACAGCTTTATCATTTTAGTGAGAAATTGTAGTCCTCACCTTTTACAAATACTCATTACTCTTACGACTCCTGCTAGTTATGCTGGCTTTCAACATCTTCAAAAGCACTGTATAAAGGGTGAAGAGAACAGCCATGTCGGCTGTTCTGGGGTGTTCAGGAATTCAAGATTTATTTCTAAATTAATGCAAAATAAAGATTTTACCCTTATTATTGAAGCGATGGCCAACACCCCTTAGCTAAGGTTAAGATGCAGTTGCACAGCTACAGACAGCTTTGGTGGATTTGGGATTTTGCAGTGAAAAAAGTGAAGCAGGTGCCAGCTGGGAGAGGTCTGTCCTAAAGGATGTACTAAGGTGGGTTTCCTGTTGGAACAGATAAGCAGCAGACTGACGGTGATGTGGCCTCTGGAAGAGGGAAAGGAATGGCTAAATCCACAACCCTTCTCAGTCCAAAACTGATAAGGATGTGAAGAATTTTCTACAGTATGTGAACGTATGTACAATCTACCCCCACTTCCTCTTGCTATATATAGTTATAGTACCTCTTTCTGGTACTATAACATATGCTTATTTGAAGTATAGTACAGCTGTTATTTTAAGAAGAAAAGCTGTTTAACTGGGGAATTAAACAGAATATTGTTTCTACCAATTATAGAAGCTTTTTTAATATTTGACGGAAATGGAGGCAAGTCACAATGAGTGCAATCTCCAGCCAAAGTGGTTCATACTTATACTCTAGTAAGAAAAGCTAGCTGATTTTTCAAGAACTTACTGAAATCTCGGGGCTTAATCATCCTGTTTTATAGAAAAGCTGGGAATTTTGGCAGAAGCTGTGCTTGGCTAAGCAGGCAGCATCTTTATCAAACTAAAACACAAGAAAGATACATACAAAAGGCAGGAAAGAGTACTGCCCAGCACAACAAGGCAACAACAACAACAAAAAGGCAACAACAACAACAAAAAGGCAACAACAACAACAAAAAGGCAGTGACAACAACAAAAAGGCAATAACAACAACAAAAAGGCAACAACAACAAAAAGGCAACAACAACAAAAAGGCAACAACAACAAAAATACTGAAAAAGCATTGCTTAGGTACTTAGGGACAAAACCATGAGTTAAGGTATCTGGAGCTAAGATGGGTGAGGGACATTTAGCAGAACAATAAGGAACTTCGGAGTCACACTATAAGCAAAAAGAAACTCAGGGAAAAATATGTATTCACTGATGGTTAGAGGGGGCAACCATGAGCAATTGAAGCACTGAATACCTACTTGCATTGATAAGCAAAGTCATCTCCCAAACCTGTTTACCAGCACAGTTTGTGAAGGGGAAGTGCAGAAAGCTGTGGGAGAACGACAGATTAGGGACTCAGTAGCAATCTATGGAGATAATACGATTCACATAAGGCAGAGCTTATGGATGTGACAGTGGTATTACTATCATCGTTGGTGAAAAACAGTGGCAAATAGGGCAGGTCTCTTTTATGTGAAAAAAAGCTAACACTATGTTTGTTTTCAAAAAGGGCAGGATGGAGTATTTGGGGAGCTATAGGCCAGTTAGCCTCCCTTCGGAATCCTGGAAAAATCATAGAGCATGCTCCCTGGAAATCCATTTCCAAGCATGTGAAGGACAAGAAAGTAATTAGGAACAGTCAACACAGATTTATCAAGGACAAGTCTTGTTTGACCAACCTGATGGGCTGAGGTAGAAAAATAATTGGCAACGTGGATAAGGAGAGAGCAGTGATTTTAATAAACATTGATTTCAATGAGGCTTTTGACACAGTGTCTTACAGTATTCTTGTTTGTAAGCTCAGGAGGTGTGAGCAGGACAAATAGGCTGCTAGAAATGCGGCTGGACTAGCAGGCATGAAGGATAATGATCAGCGACTTGATGCCTGGCTGACGGAGGGTGATGAGCACACTAGTCTTGTGCTCTGTATGTCAACACTGGGGGCCACATTCATTGCCCCCATCACTGACCTGGATGGTGACACACAAAGCATTCTCAGCAGCTTCACTGGTTATGGGCAGTGACTGACACAATGAATGGCAGACTTTCAATGCAGAGGGATCTTTGAAAATTTGAGAACTGGACCAACAGACACCTCATGAAGTTCACCAAGAAGTACAAAGGTCTGGGTCCCTAGCATGGGAATTCCCATGCATTGGTATGGGCTGAGACATGACAGGCTGGCCAGCAGCCCTGCTGAAAAGGAACTGAAGTACCCTGCTGAGAAGGTCATTACAGTGGACTACTGAGTGAATATGGAGCTAAGAATATGCTCTCATTGTAAAGGAAACTGTGCAATGAGTTTTATGAAGCTGGGGTTATAGCCAGCAGACTGGAGAAAATCTGTATCCCCCCTTACTTGGTCCTGGTAAAGCCACCTCTGTAGTACCGTGCTCAGTCGTGGTCATCCCATTTCAAAAGACATGGTGAGGAAACTGGAGACCGTTCAGCAGTGGGTTGCCAAAGTAATCATGGACCTACAGACATAGTTTGAGAGAATTTCGTTTATTGAGTCTGCTGAAGAGGAGGCCAAGGGGCAATCTAATTGCAGCCTACAAAACTTAGAGAAGCCATTGTATTCTTGGTAGTGCAAGATGGCACAGAGAGGTTTTGGGGTCACAGACTGTGGCTTGGTAGATTCTGTCTAAACATTATGAAAATCCACCTGACCAGGAGGATGGCACAACACGGGGATGAGGGCATGTTCTTTTTTAGTGGATTTTTAAGATTTGGCTAGACGAGGCCGGGACTTACCAATGTTGGGAATAACCATTAGGGTGAATAGGATGTTGCAGTAGGAGACCTTTAGAGGTACCTTTCAACCAACATTTTCATGATGAAAATTGCTTATGGCTATGACTATTTTGTACATAAAACTGAAACATAATGACAACAGTGATCTCTAGATTAGGCAGACGTACAAATTCTGCTCTTCCTCCTCATGTCGTGCAGTAGTCTTGGTGGCCTGGAAATTTGAAGAGATCATGGCGGAGGAGTCGTGGCTGTTGCATGAAAATTAGCTCATGTGAAGATTCATGATATGGCAGCTGGATTAATTCAGCTTCCTAAACTACCTCAAGAACTGCTACCTTATTCTGCAGTTTAGATTCAGACCTGCAAATTAGCCCCTGAATGTCCAAAATTCCAGTGGAGAGCTCTGAGACCAGGTAACCAAGGATAAACTTGTGATAAGGTTTCAGCCCAAGGCCAAGTTTTCAGAAAGAATCACCAGATGTTTTCAAGCTGGTCGACTGTTAAACTCTGAGCTATTCTGAAAATGACGATGGATGAACTAATCAATGGCAAATACAAGATGAGGGCCCTATCAGATCAAAAAATGCCATTTGTCAGTGATCAAAACTCACTGCAGCGGAATTCAAATTGCATGACTCATCATGAGGCATACTGTTGTGAGGATGAAATCATTGGGAGCTTGTCAGGCTTCAATTCGATTCAAACATTCTCCTGGGAAGTACAAGTTGCTGTAATCCTGAATTTATAACATTGCCATCCACAACAGTGTGACAACGATTGCTGTAACATCACCTTTGGGGAATAAAAATGCAAACATATTTCAATCATTCTGTTTAGATTTTAGAAATGGAGTAAAGATGTGAAATATGGAAATATCTAGATGTCTCTGACTATAGCACAACTGGTATTTGATCAGCAATATTAGTCTACGAGTCAAATTCTGATGAATTAAAAAACTGGCTTCAAAATGGTTCTGAAATAGATGCATAACTAGGTCCTGAATCAGGTGTTATTTATAGGAAGACTGACTGTCCCAGCCTTGGCAAGCTCATTTGCTTTGCCTAAGAGAGTGTCAGGGGGGAGGCCAGAAGACAATCAGAAGCTTCAGGTCTGCCTCCACTGTCATTCCCCAGACTGACTTCCACAACAGTTGCCAAACCAGAAGAATACTCAGGGTATGTGGACTTTAAATTATTTGAAGACCCAAGCCACAAGTATAGTTACATCAGTATAATGAACACTGGTAACACAATTGTCCAATAATCCATATTCTATACGAGGATTTCCCCCCTTTATGGTTTGTTTTGTACCCAAAGAAAAATGGAGCTGTGATGCCTCCTACTGGCTTTGTTTGTATCTCTTAGTCTTTTCCGTGTCTCAGGGAAGTTGCCCTTAGATCTTTGAAATATTAGTGCTGATGTAATGATGGTAAAGACAGCCTCAGATAAGGTTTCTGATATGAAGACGAGGAGCTATTTAAATTTAAAATGAACTGAAAGAGACAAAAGCAGTAAGTGACTCACAAATACATGTTCAAAAGGAGCTATGCATGCATTTTATCTTACAATTCTGCTTTCCAAATGGATAAGGATTTTTTTTTGACAGGTTATTTTATCTGATGTTATAAGAAAACAAAATGTGCTTTTTACACTGACAATACTCTAATACCCCCAAAAGGTCCTTTTCTTCTAATGTTGATCTGCTTCAAAACTAGCAAAGCACAGTCACAAGAAAATATAATTTTTTCTGATGTACCTCTTTTTCACATGCTGTAAATTGTACCAGACATTACTTTAAATTGCTCTTGGGATGAAGAGCCTCATAAGTAATTATGTTTGTAGCAAGAATTTATGTTTCAGTTCTACCACATATATCTAGTCTTCTCATGCAATCTAGAGAGGATGCTATAAATTAACATATTCAAAATATTTCATAAGATAGGTCTTTTATTATTTAGAAAAAAAAAATCAGTGTCACTTTGGTTTTGTTAAAATTACAGCTCTAAATAAAGGGATTGATCTAATAATTGCAACAGCACTGTCGATCTGCCACGTACTGGATCTTGACAGAGCTTTCCCTTTGGCCACAAGGTTAGACAGGAGCATCCCTGAATAAGTTCCACACAAGTTTTCAGAGTTTCCAGAAAACTCCATGCACGATCACTGATTTGGGGTTACTTGGACTATGCATTCTCAGCCCAGCAGTGATCCAGCATTCTGTCCTGATCCAGCATGCCGTCCTCGAAAGCTCCACATGCTCTTCTCTTTGCAAATGCTCTCCTCAAAGATAATTTTCATTCAGATGAACTTACTTAATGCAGGTCAGTAAATTATCATTGTTTTTATCCTTGGTCTATTTATCCCTGAGGAGAACACAAGAAAGCCATTACAAACAACACAAATGTATTTAGACAAATGTGTACTGTGAAATAGTAATGATATAGGAACTGTACAAAAAGGTCTAAGTGGGGACTCAGAGATTTCAAATCATTGTAACCTTAAAAAGCAGAATTACTGTGTAATATACTTTTGCAGGTAGTTCAAAGGAAGCACAGTGGAGCTGGACAGGAAGGTTCAAGACACAACACGACAAGCAGCTTTCACAACTACCAGCCACCACGCAGAAGGAAAGAACTTATATTGGGAACTTGAAATGCACAAAAAATGTAAACAGGAAAGAGTAAGTGAAATCAAAGTACAGATGTAGAAGTGATTATAACACTCCTTGTCTGAGCAGATAAGATGAAAGAAAAAGCTATTAATTCATAATCTAGTTTCTTTAACTCATTCAAACTTCGGTTACAAATGCTAGGCAGAATTTGAAGAAGTTTCTAGGCCAGAAAGAAAAAAGTACAAAACCCAGGATTAAACAAGTATAAAATACTCACAGTGTTTGGTTCTGAACTTTATCCAAAGTTTCTCCCAGGGTTTGGTTCCAACTTTTGTGAAGAGCTGACTTTTACTATAGCCAATATTTCTTCAGGAACACGATAAATTACTTGACAGTTTGAAGAATCTAGGCAAGCAAAGGTGAAGTGACTCATAGGCTAACTAGCTCAGTCTACAACACAAAGGATATTTTTTCATGGAACACCCCTGCTTGCAACTGAACAGATACCCTGCATTTACAGTCATTATTCATACCCATGTTGTCTGAGGACAACATCAATATCAGATACTGCCACAAATGGAAATGAATTCAGAGATGTGTGAAAAGCCAAGTCTTTTATTTAAGAAAATGGGCAAAAATATTTTAAAATGTATGTATGAAGCAGAAAGCACATAGAGGTCTTTTAACAGACTCATCAAGTTATTCCTCCTTTTTCAGCTATGATTTTATCACTGTGAATACTTTTATCACCTTAGCCCTCTTCTCAGCCTGTAAGGTCAAGTCAGTTGATAAGGTATTCTGAACAGAAGTTACTTTGAATTAACATTTTACAGGATCTGTTAAAATGGTTCCTTGATTTTAATAGTAGATTCTGGGCACTCTGTCAACAGAAATAATTTATATCACTATTAAACACAACCCAGAAAATTACTCCAGTTTCTCATAGTTTGAGTTTAGTTTTACATAGAGCACACGTTATGTTGCCAATTGGTAAAGTTTCTGGCTAGCTGCTGTCTAGAATGGATTGTATTAAGAAGTGTATTGCATTACACCACACATATTGTGTCAATAAACATATAGAATAAGCATTATCTTTTATACTATTTTTAGCATTATATAGAAAAGTTTAGTGTAGTTCTCATATCACCAGTATAATTATGATATTTAAGTTACTGATGCCATTTGTCTCTCCTTTTTTGTCAAAACCCACATAATTCTACATTTTATAAAAAACTTATGCAAAAATATTACTTGTATACCTGAGGACACATGGTTTTGGAAGCGTTACTTTAATCTCCAGGAAGTTACTTAATAAAAATGGATTTTTCTACCTCAAGTAGATATCTGAAAAAAAGACCTTCCTATAAATATTGGATATAGAACTGTCCTTACACTAACAACTGCCAAAGCTCCATCTTAAGTAATAAAAAATAAAGTTCACCTTTGGTTAATGATATTTTTCTTTCCTCTAATATTTACTAAATGCCAGCTGTTAATAACAATCAAGTGTGCCCCTAACTTACTTCTATAAATATCCATGTTCTTCCCTGTAGAATGATACCAGAATTGCACCAGATATGAGTTAGACATGATGCCCTTTAGATGCAGATTGTACAGTTTCAGTAAGTCTGATCCTCCAAAACCTATCCACTTCCTTCACTTTTGTTCACTCCAGCTAATGCCATTGAAGTCAATGGAACGTAAATGCACATATATCTTTGGAGGGTCAAACAAACAGACAATAATAGGTAATAAATAGAATGACCAGTGACTGGTGTTCAGAAAAGTGAATTCGGGCCAGTAGAGCTTGTTTGTTGAAAAAGTTAAATTGCCTATTATCCAGGCACACCTGGTAAGTATAAAAATGCCAAAGGTCTAACGCACTACTGTGTTATGCCAGGTTTACATCAGGGAAACCTTATATGCCTGACTAGAGGACTTTATAGGCCCAAGGGGCTAATTCCAAACCTCTGGAGCCCCTCCCTTCTTAAACCCAGCTATTTTAACATATTTAGCTATTTATTTCTTATTTTTGTATCCAGCTACATTTGAAGTCATCCCTAACACCTAAAAGGAATTCAAATCTCATTTAATCAAAAGGGAAAGGAATCTTAAGCGTCCAATTTCTGCTGCTCAAATGACCTTTAACATGTGCTAGAAAACTGGAGTAGGAGAGAGACCAGTTCCTCCTTCCAGAGGAGAAAAGGAAGTCCTGCCATACTCTTAAAAGAAAGAGTATAGACAGCTATCTTAGAATCATAGAATAGTTAGGGTTGGAAAGGACCTTAAGATTGTCCAGTTCCAACCCCCTTGCCATGGGCAGGGACAACCTTTTGGAAAGATTGGTTTCAGCTTATGAACCCTTTGTGAACAGAGATGTTTCATGACTGGAGCATTCAGACATCAGAAGATGTGGGATTTAAAAAATAAACCTTTATTTCAGTTTTTCCTACTGATACCTGTGTGCATCCTAAAGTTGCTCTTCTTTCAGCCTCCCAGCTGCAGTGTGCTCTATCGCTGCAGTGCCCCACCTTTGGACTTCACCTGGAGTGTATGAGCATTATCTAGCTATACCTGCGCCGTTCTATTGAATTTGTCAAATACATTTTCAGTGGTCTGATACTGGTGAATTCCAGAATGCTATACAGTCATTTTCTCTTTTGGAAATTGGGATTGTTCCCCAGAACTGCTACTCCTTTTCATACCTAATAATTTTCTAGAACAGGTCAGACCTCCATATTTTCTAGGAAAGGAAAGAAATTTGTCATTTTATGGCATTAAATGTATCAAATATACAGTGACTTGTAGCTTTGTTCCTTCTTTCTTCTTCATTTTGATATCCAGATATTCGTCATTCTCCCTCTAGGTAATTCCTGTCACAAACAAAATTATTGTTCAGTAGTGATATAGTCACAGTCTGCCAATGTGTAGCAAAATGTCACTGACTGCAGTTGCTGTTTCATGGAGCCTTTCCCAAGGCTATAGATCTAGCAAGACCAACTAATGTAAATCTTATTCACAGTTGTTGCCCCACCTCAATTAACAGAGGTAACATTTGCTGGTCTGAGTTCACAATTTTACGTTTTATAGCTCTGTGAGCAGCTTTTCAAAGCTTTTCTCAAGTATAGTCCTCCAAAGTGTGTATGTCCCTTTAGAAACCATTTCTCTGACCTTAGGCCTTACCCAAGATTTTCCATTGCCCCATAATGAAAGAGAACATGGAAAGAGATTTAGGACTGCGTTTGCTTAGCTAACATACAAAAGTAATTTGGCAGCTGGGGCTCCATGGGGAAGGATGTAGGCAGGAAAAAACACTGTATGGTTCATAATGAATGTTTTTAAAATCCTCACAAGCCTAGGTACCTGCTGACAAGCCCAGCAACTGATGTGTCTTATTATGAAAATGTTTCCTTTCCTCCTCTTCCCCCCAGGATCTATTTTTGAGCATCCATCGGTAATATCACAAGTAATCAATGGCAGTTAGTCTTATCAGGTCACAACAAAATAAGTTATATTTTGCAATATAAATTACTGTTTAAATGTTACTAAGTAGCATTAGCTCTATGGCACATTCTGTACAAACAGATAAGCTTGCTCTTCCTACACCAGTATCTGAGATGCTGTGCTGAGTTTGTTCTCAGAAGGAGAAGGATATGATTACTGAGATAAAACAAAATTGCATATTACAGCCATTATGGGGAAGAAGAAGGGAGAATGTTAAATGCATTTAAACTGCAGGAGGTTAAAAGAGTGTGTGCCAAAAAATCTCTGAACATGTCAGGATTAATAACAGCTGGAAACAGGTGCAGAGGTGACTATCCATTCCTAATGCATGGTTCAGCATTTAAGGCGCCAGGATGCTAAGCTTATCTCTGATTTATGAAGCTTTTTCCTTCTATCCCACTACCCCTTCCACACAATGGGTATCACTGGCAGTAAAAAGGGTACACAAATGTTAAACAATAAATTAATTTCTTACCTCTGGTGTAGCTGAGGAGAAGTGTTTCAATAACCTGGATTATGCCTCCAAAATCTCAAGGAATAACCAAGGTGTAGCGGTTAAGGATAAATCAATCAAAAGAAACCCAAATTAAATGCTCAAAAGGGGCACACTTTTAATGAAATAAAAATCCAAAATCAGTCTCAGTAATGTAAGAGAACAGGAAACTCACAACAAGTACATGGCTCTCAAATAATAACATAATGCTTTTGAACGAAACCTCTTGCAAGAAGATGAGAGAACAAGACCTTTAGATACATGAGGTATGTAAAATCTGAGGGAAGTAGCATGTGGGTGACACTGACTGCATTTCAAGCTGCATTTGAAGTCAGGACCTTCAACACTAAAATGTAGAGGTATCCCACTCCAAATAGTCAAATTCTTCTAATCAGAATGATGGTATGTTTTCATCTTTTGACAGCCAGCAGGTCCACTTCTTTGATGGTGATTATACACCTCTTGTATGAGTAAAGCAGCCTATTCTAAGCATTTAAAAGCTTCCAGTGTTATGGTAATGAGCAAAGTTTTATGATAAATGCTTGCTTGGATTATGAATTCTAAAAGCATGAACTGAAAGGAATACCATCCATAGCTGGTATGCATTAACATCTTTTAATGGATGTATGCTGGAAGAGGATGAAACCTTTCATTTTCTGCCAGACTTCTTAGACCTTCTTTCTACCAATTGCACTATGAGTGCTAGTGCATCAGCTACTTGCACTATCATTGCCCAGAAGTAGGAAGCTGGGCTATTAGTTTCTGCTAGTATAATATTAGTCCCTTTGATTAATAATATTTTCTACGTAAAAATCTCAATTATTTCGATATTATATGTACTCTACAACAGAAAGCCTGAGACACAGACTGGCAAAATATCTTGCTCTGAGATTAGGCGATCAACCTACAGCAGATACAGCACCCTAAAATCTGACCCAGTCTATGGTCCCTGTAGAAACTTAAACTGACACTGTGCAGGAGTCAGCCTTAACCAGAGTCTAAGTCTTCAATTTTGTTTAAACCCAGACAAATCTCCAAATTCCACCCCACCACATGTGTTAATAAATGCCATAAAAATAGTGAAGATGGTAAATACAATACAGTTTGCAACCTAAACGCTATGTTTAGCTTTATGAGGAAAGACACAGTGTTAATCTGCTAATTGTGCATGTGCCAAGCAGTCATAAGTCTTTAATTTGTATGATGTAATGATGTAAGACTTTCTATCTTTTCTGCAGCTGATCATTTATGTTAGATCTAATGGAAGCTATATATGGTTACCTTTGTGAGAATAAACCCTGCAAATTATTCTGGAATAAAAACAGTGAAAGAAGAATGATGGGGGCTTTTTTCCCACAAGACAAGCCAGATGCAGTTTTCCTTTAAGCCAAATCACATTTTGTAATGAAGCACAACTCAAAGACAGAACCAGCAGAAAATTAGTCATAAAACTGGAACCGAAACTGTGACTAATTAACAGCTGGATGGAGGGCAGCTGATCATATGGGTTTGCCATCAGGATGCCACTGTCTCAGTGGAAACTGGGTAGGCAGGGAAGACTGGGTGTCAGACTTGACTTATAGGGTGCTACTGGAGATGCTTAGCAGTTCAAATGAAGCCTGCAAACTGCAGTGTTTAACGGTTGGCTGTCACTTCAAAACCAGAGGGGGTCTCTGGCTGATGGTGGGCTTGGGCTGCTCTGAGTGGGAAGGTTTAACAGGGAGCTGCTGTAGACCAAGACTTGTAGTTTGTACACTAAAACTGCTCTGGGATTGAGTGAGGAGTCTGGAAGAGCTGCTGGGAGGTGAAAAGTTTAGACAGGTCTCAATTTCTGGCACATTACAGTTTCTGGCACAGACGGCATGTGCTGGGGACAAAGCAACAACACTCTAAACCCAGTATGCAATAAGGACAGCAGTGGCTACAGAAAGTCAGTTCCTCTCTTGCATGGGACACTTAGAAGCTGGATTCATTAGAGTCTTTAATGAAACTGTTTATATGGACCACAGGGTGTGCCTGTGGATGCTCACGATGCTGTGAGAAATGCAATGTCACTTTAGTATAACTTCTTGTAAGGGTCTTCTCTTTTCCTTTGCATGATCGAAGAACTTTCCTGGATTTATTATTTTGCATCCTAAAATAAGTAAGCTGTGCTACTTTAGAGGGTGGGCTGGGAGGTTGGCATTTCCTCAGTCAGTTTTATCCCCCATTGTCCCAATGCGACATAAATAAGAAAAGGTCAAATAAAAATCCGATTATAGAACTGCAAGCTATGCCCAGGAGGGGAAAGAGGGAAAAGAGGAAAGATACAATAGCATTTGCTGTCACTGTGTCATTTTTAGCCAGGTCAAGGCAAAAAAATCTTGCTTCCTACCTTGATAAACCATTAGTAATAGGTCAGGAGTCAACTGCTTCGCTTATCAGCAGCAGGAGCTTAAATGTCAATGATTAAATGTTTCCATGGAGATCCCCTGAGCTTCACTAATGTGGGCACATTATTTACACCCACACTCTGCCAGAGAAATGATAATGACAGCGCGTTTTATTGTGTCCCAGCATATCTGAAGCAAGCGGTGCAGCTGGACTCTGAAACAGCATCTCAGAACAGAGAGCCAGATATCAGGGATGCAGGAGACACCTGTTCAACTGATTTTGGGAAATGGCTCTTGCTGGAAAGAAGCAGCCAGCATTTTCAGCATTACATTCTGGACAGATGACTCCAGTGCAGGGAGGCTGTCACAGCTGCTCAGTATTAACAAATGAATTCTTGCAGGAGGCTGCAGTAGGCAGTACATCAACTGTGTGACCTACATAGATTGTGCACAGTTTAGTTGTTAATTTTTTTCAGCTGGGGAAAGAGCAGATAAATTCACCATCAGAGGAGTAGGAATATCTTGTTTGTTCCAAATTAGTTCAGCCTGGTTCAAGCCGATTATCTCACAAGGAAGTCACTCTGGAGTGACTTTCTCCATTAGTATTAATCACTGAAGTGTGAAAATTATCGGTGCTATTTTGATGAATACTTCATCTGCCATTTAAATAAACTCTTTTTCATTCCTTTCCACAAGGATGATGCTATTGGAAATGAATTTTGATGTCATGTACACAACATATGTGTAACATGTCCCTGAATATTTACTTTCCATTTATGGTGATGTGAAAAAGATGCTTTTAGGCAAAACAGAAGGAAGTGCCATGGGACTTGTCACAGCATTTTCTGCAGCCTGAGCAGCTGCATATAGATGGCTGCCGAAATATTTTGTTAGGTAATCTAGCCTAACCTGATAGAATGCACAACTATATATTTTAATGCAGTACAGGCATGTTTACTGATAACCAATAATAGACTGTACAGTTTCCATCAAAAAAAGCAGTGAAATCAGCTTTAAACACTGCTTGTTGTGTAGGTAAGGTAGGTTCTTCCGTGGGCAGTCTTATTTTCCTCCTGAGATGCAAAAATCACTGGAGGAAACAATTTGCAAATTTATATGATGGAAATGTCTGAAGTTTATAGCAGGTCAGGTCAAATATACCATGAGCAACTTGGATTCCTGTATCCTCCACCAGCACTGGTTTTCACATAAAATGGCTCAGCCCCAGAGCCACACAGGCTTCTTCCAGTCATCTGGGCTTATACTGTGGGGCATACTCCTGGTTTTGCTGCAGATGCAATGGAGACTAAGTAAAAGCTTTTCCCTTCCTTCCCAGACACCATCCCCAAGTGCTAGAGGAAGCAGAGGTTTGGTCTTTGGGGAGAGCAGATAGGGATTTCTAGCTCAGTGTAGGCAGGCCTGGAGAACAGAGCAGGACCTGTTGGAGCACTAGAAGCTGGCAGACACCTATGTCCTGAGTGCTGGATGCTCAGCAAGGCTCCACTGTGCTGAGTTCCCCCTTGAGTAGAGAAGAGGCTGAATCTAGACCTGCCTTTTTACAGAACAGCTGGGTTGCAGCCATGCTTTTGCAATATTATTCCTGGAAGTACCTCTCTGTATGATGGCATTTCTGGGAAGGTAGCACAGCGCTAGTAACTCTGATTGAGTGTACAGCTAAAATTAAATCCAACCTGGGAGTGTGGCTGATCTGTAGGAAAGTGCAAAAATCTTCCACGTAGCAAATGTGTTAAAGCTATTTGTTTATCATTTTGAAGAAAAGCACTGCTAGTGAGGACAGTCTGCTGGATGTAGTAAGGACTGTATGATCAAATTCATTAAAAACCAGACTTTGATTGATTGTTGCTGATCATGCTTCAAACATGCTATGCTTTGAACAAATGCAAGACAGAAAAAAAAATAATAATTAGGTTCACAGTGAATTTAAGAAGAGGATTCTTCTTTTATCAGTGATGCTAATGAACCTATCAGCAGCAAAGTGGGTTTTTGATGTGACCGCTACCCTTGGCATCAAAAATTGTGCCAAGCTTGAAAAAGATCTGGCTTATTAAACATTGAAAAGAAAACCTGCAACAACTGGAATCTCTGAATACTTTAGATAGGAAGCTGAGCTGACTGCTTTTCAGTCACTAGTCTTTTTCTGTTCAAGCTAGGAAAAAGAGGAAGTCACCACAGTTTTATAGCTGTAAATGGGGGTAGTTTTCTCAGCCTAGAAGTTAGTGGGCCATTGTCCACAAGTATAAAAGGGATATTAGTAGTTCTTATCAATTATCACATGAGGCTGAAGTCTCTGTAGAGAGGTGGCTGACTGTATGGGTAAGAACCCAATGAATCTACGAGGCACAAATATAGGTGATAGAAACCTTGTTCAGCAGTGTTGTTTCCCAAGTTATTCTTCTTCAGAGGGCCTTGGCTTTTTTCACCTCAGTTAAATCTGATCCAGCTGACCAGACAGTTCACGTGTGCTTGGTAATGGGATCTGCAGAAACCCAAAGGTGGAGCAAGGAAACGCTTAAGCTAACTGCAATCCACTAACTTTTGATCTATCCTGGTTGGAGGTCAGTTGTGCCATATAAGCAGAGACCACACATGGGGTCCATTCAGAATTAGTTCACATCCGGCTGGGTAATTAGCTTACAGCTATTAACTAATGCTGCTTGATGTACTCAGATGTACCTGTCAGATGTACCACATCCCCAGAATCAAGAGTGCCGAATGTGAGGAAATGTGTCTTGCCACAGGTCCCCTGCTTGTCTTCCCTACCCCTGCACTCCCACTCACACCTTTATATAATAGTCATGACCATCAGTGGTGTGAAAGTGTATCTTATCGAAGTTGCATAAACATTACAGACAAAGCATTAAATGCAGCAGGAAACAAAAATAAAGAGATGTGGCTAAGAAATCTGAGGCTTAGGGACCAAATTCCAAGGTCTCAACCACATCCCGGGGTTGCAAGGTCCCTGACCAGGCCACTGCCTGTGGCTTTGCACAGAGCGCAGGAGGTAATCCTGCTTCATCCTCTCCCCAGGGCAATGGTTAAACAGTCTTCCAGGGAGATCTTTGAATGACTTATTTGCCTGAAGACCATCAGTCCACTTCACTCATCACTCAGACGAATGGTCCAACTACCAAGTAGCAAGATTTGCTGGAGCTGATCTGTCATTTTTCACTAACATCCAATATTGGTACCATTATTTTGACTTCCTCCCCTCTTTAAAAAGATAAATATACGTAATAAAGAGTTAGTGAGGCATGTCTGATACTCATTTTAAATCTAGACATCCAATAGAGAAAAAGATTGCTATGTATGTCTTAAAAAAGAACACTCCATTCTTTTTTTAAAAGCATAGAAGAATATAATGTAAACACCAAAGAAAAAGTAAAACACAAAGAAAATATCTTGCACTGTGACTCAGGCTTTAGAATCTTTTTCACTTATTCGTATTTTTTTACACTGCTGCTTGCTTTTTCTATAAGTACTATGTACCCTTTTAGAGAGCCATAGGAATCACCCCAAATCTTCAGTGTAATATTTTATATCACATTTTGCTTTGTATTATACTATTATAATAGGGCAGGTTTTATTGCTGTGCCATGTTGCAATCTGAATTGTGAAGAACCACCTACTTACTTCAGATGTTTAGCATGGAAAGAAGGATTTTAACTACTGATCCTTCTCAGGAAGTACGGGAAAATCTAACACGTCAAATACTGTCCTGGGTTCAGCAGTAGCAGTCATTTTTCTCCTTCTTAGTAGCTGGTGCAGTGCTGTGTTTTTGACTGTCAGCCTGAGAACAGTGCTGATAATACCGATGTTTTTAGTTGCTGCTCAGTAATGTTTACTCTGACCAAGGA
Source organism: Psittacus erithacus (assembly GCA_009867235.2). Taxonomy (NCBI): domain Eukaryota; kingdom Metazoa; phylum Chordata; class Aves; order Psittaciformes; family Psittacidae; genus Psittacus; species Psittacus erithacus. The sequence continues at coordinate 35,040 of WYDI02034318.1, forward strand.
CTTTCTGAGCCTCATGCTCTACCAGGGAGG
>WYDI02034319.1:0-14375 GCA_009867235.2 Psittacus erithacus
GGTCTAAAATCTCCACTGTCCCAAATAATTTCTAATATAAAATTTGACAGCTGGGGTGCCTTTCCGCCTTTCACTCCCCAATTTTTAAAAAACCCGACCCCCCCCCCCCCCCACAAGTCAGCATGGAATAGATATTCATTATTCTATGGTACGTATCACATAAAGGTTTGCTGTAGTTCATTAAAACTAACATGCTTATCCCTGTTTGATGGTATCTAGATGTGAAAATGAATGCTAACAAGCTCTGGGGGAGCTCAATGTCTATAAACAGATTAAAATTTTCAGCCTGATCTTTCACTTTTTTCTGCTGAACTGAATCCAACTTTAAAAGCGTAGCTCTCCAGTTCGCAGGAGAGGGTGCTGCCACCTTGATCCAAGTACTGTGATTTGGTTTAATCTATCATGAAAAGTCTTGCATAAATTATGGAGGTTTTGACAGAAATATGACTCCGATGTTGCTAAAACAAGAATGCAATTGCATTATTCTGCTCTTGTTTCCAGCCCAAGTGTGCGCTGTTGTACAATACAGGACAGAGCGGTACAAGGCTCAGTGGGCTCCCTCGGTCTCCTTGTGACAGGTCTACAGAGGCAAGGCAACTGCTGCCCCTTGTGTCCAGACAGAGATAAAGACACGGCTGAACTGGGATGCAGTCAGATGAAAACTGGGCCAGGAGAATGACTGGCAGAGTTTACTGCCACTATAGAATTGAAGGGAATGCAGAAACTGAAGAAAAAATTCTATTCCCTGCTGCGCCATAGGAGCAGCTGTGCGACATGTCCCTCACTCTGCACAGATTTCCCAGTGCCTGTGCAGTGTTTCAGAAAGATCTGGCATGGAAGAAGGCGGGAATAGAAGAGTCTAGTTGAAACATGATTCTGACAAAGGTTTAAAATGAACAAACTTGCTAATTATCTTGTAATTGCATTTATCTTCTTTGAAATCAAAAAGAACGGGATATACTCACAGCAAAGTAGATTGGCCTTATTCTAACATAAGAAATTTAGTGTAGCCTACCTTCCTAAACCAGTAGCAAATATTAATTATTCGCACTAAATTGTTTTTCTTTTTCCACATTGATTTCCTCTGGAAACAACCAATGAGAGTCAAAGGTACTCTCATGAAAAGCTAACATTTTTTCTTTTTTGGTAGGACACACCTTGTTAGTGTTTCAGATGTTGACTGAGTTTTTATTTGTTGCTGTCACTTCACTAACGGTACTGCAATTTCAGCTGCACAAAGTCAGCTGTGGTGTCACTAATGCAGATCTTTTATGCAGCATTGTAATGTTACCATCAGCTTGAAAAGATTATGCGAGGAGGTATGTAATAGGCAGTGCTGACGGATGGGCCAGCCCCAGCAAGCTGTGTTGCTTTGTCCAAATCTAAATCGCACATCTGATTCTGTTGACTTAGCTGAAATGTCTGATGGAAACAAGTTTATGCAAACCAGTCTGACTTTCTTTTATTTTGACTAAGTAAGTATTTGATATGGTAAGCATTTCATTTTAACTTTTATCCATTCAGGCTTTTATAGGATATTATGTTGGTATTTTGTGAATTCAATTATTTTTCAGATATTCTGTATCTCATTTCCATATCTTTCAGCTGAAATACTTTGGTATTTCCATTTTGCAGTAAATCTAGATTTTGTGCTCCTATTTGAAATTAAATATCAGGATTTTCCATAGTTTATTTATTCCAGGCAACTGCAATAGTAGGTTTCAGGCTCTTATTCAGCAAGATATTTAAGTAAGCAACTAGCTTTAGGCATGAGTTGTCCGTTAGTTTGTTGCTTTTTTTCCCCCTTCATTTATGTTTTCGCTCGTGCTCCATATTATGAATGGACTTAAAATATCTTGCTGATTTAGCACATTTTAATGACTGGCCATATTGTTGCCACTATTTTTATAAGATTACCCAAATTCAATCTGTGATACTGTATCTGGAAGAAGAAAAAAACAAACAAAAAACCAAAAATTGCTCTGGACTTTTTAGTTTCTGGCAACTAAGGTTGCCAGAGCTGTAACACTGAGAACTTCTTCGAGAGACTAAAAATTATAAAATCTATGTCCTTGTAAAAGTATGTATATTCAGTCATGTGTACAGTAGAAAGTTAAACTCACAAAAACCCCCTGAAACCCAAAAAATGAACCAGAGAACAGCTTCTTAATGAAATGTTAATTTTATTTCTTCATATTCAAAAGAAAATACATACAAGGTGAATGCAGTTAAAGTATATTCTAATTATACCATTCACCCTGGACAAGAAGGATGATTTTAATAAGCTAGACTGTCACTTCGGTTTCTCAGTTTGTATAATCCAGTCTCTTTTGATCAGGGACTGTTAATTATGTTGAATTGGTGGTGAATCTGACTTATGGATCATAATCCAGTAAGAATTAAGCAGGCAACATCAAACCCATTTTTACATATATTTAATGAAATTACTGGTGCATATTTGTCAGATTTCAGGACTTCATTCCTTTCAGGCCTTGAGGAATTGACAAGGTAAGAAGTTAAAAGGTATGTAGATTCCAGTTTCTCCTTGTACATAACAGGAAGAAGGGGAGGGTGAAAGAGAGAATCTAACACATGCAAATATGTTGTCAGTAAAATACACAAACAAAATTAAGCCTTACATTTGTTTGCAGATCATTTTCATCTGGGATACTTTAGTAAATCAAATCACAGCAGGGAGACAGTTCCAGTGACTGATGAACTTCATTATGCCTCTGAGGAGTTACCATAGCAAAAAAACTCAGCTAGCAATTTACAAGATCTGATGTACAATACAGCAGTACCAGTTGCAGCATTGTTTTGTTTTGCTTTTTTTTCATTATGCAGTGTTCATAATATTTTGGTTTAGAGAAAACACAACCAGAATGAAAAACTTCTTTTTATAACACAGCTGGACAGTGGAGTGTTACTCAGGAGTGTATTAATGTAACTATGCATGAATGGATATCCAAATATTGCCAAATATCTATTGGTGTATTTTTGTATTTTCTTAATGCCACACTACAAGTAAAGCTTATTTATAAGGGCTGAACTGATGAAATGTAACTCTACTGATACACAGGTCATGAATGATTACACAGTCTTACAACCAGGGCAGGTATCCACTTCATATTTTGCTGTAGCTTCATTGTCTTCTGATGTTCAGCAGCTTGCTGTCTAAAGTAACCACAAGTCAGGAAGATTTGTGGATCAGGAAGGGATGTGTGTGTAAATTTTTCATGATGTATTTTCATAATGATATTGTGAAGGTTTCCTTTAATGGAAGATCAAAGGGGCTTTCATCTAACAGAGTTAGGGCTCAGTTTGCTTAGAAAGAGAAAACTTCACTCAACTAGAGGAGAAAATAGAAGGTTTTCATTGTAATATCAAGTGTCTAAAGATTTTATTTTTAACCATCAAGAAAAACTGACAAGCAAGTGACAAGTCATATATACACAGTCTAATTGCATCTTCCCTGGAGCTCAAAGTGAAAATCAGATTTAGCATCTCTATTGCATGATGAGAAAAAAACCCTCATCCTGTCAAAAAGATGCACAGTCAACCCATGCCCCTAAATTCTAGAAGATACCCAAGATATTAGCACCATAAAATTACATTTATTGCAAGCTAACATCTCTTAGGCTACTGCTCTCTGCTGATTTCCTTTCCCTCTCACTGATTTTCATGTTTTTTCTTGCTGTGTTTATTTCTATTACTCTAACCCCTTCCTCAATCTTTTTTTCTTGTTTCACCTTGCTGTTGCATGTTATCAGAGTATAAAGGAGGTAAGTTTTCCACTGCACTGCATCAATTTTGACGCCTTTGCTAAATTTCGCTCAATAATTATCTGATACTTTAATATGCAAAGTACCTATACTGTATTAAAGAACTGCCCTTTGAAAGATAGGTAAGTTTTAGCGCACACATTCAATTAGTACAAAAAAGCCAGTAGGCAGCACTCAACAATGAACAGCATAATCTCTATCCACTCTAAATCACCTATAATTAGAATCTGATGCTGGTGCAAAATGCAAATGGTTGTAGTAAATGCCACACAGAAGCACAGAAGCACTCCCTTCACTCTCCAGTGCCATTGCATGTAAAAAGGCAGATTCATGTGAAGACTGCAATGGGCCTGGCTGTCACTCCAACCAATTCTTCATCTTCACGCTAACATGCCCATGGAGACATGCTATAGAAAGTGTTCATTCTGTTCCTGGGCTTCAACAAAGTCAACAAAGCAATATGTTGCTCTTCAGGTTACTATGCTCTTCTAGTCCAGAACTCCATATAATTGTTGCACATTGCGATATAAATGAAAGCAAACCTTCATTAAAGTTAGAAGGCTTAGTCTTGAACAAGAATTAACACTCAGGGAATTGCGTGTAGATTGAAGACAGTGAGGATTTCTGCCAGAAATGTTTTAGATTATAATTTCTTCATCTAGGAAATTAAGATGATGATATTTACCCCTCTTACAAGATGTGCTGAGATCTTAAAACTTATTCATGCCTCATAAACTTTGTAAGATGCTTTGATGAAAGACAGTTCTTTACAGAAGTGAAAAGTATTGATGGATTGGATTTTTATTAAACCTGCATTGTTCTATTTTGGTCTTAAGACTACTACTGAATTTCCAAGGTGCCCAACACAGAGAAAATTGAATGCTGAAAATTGACCTGGGTTTAATATTGTTGCATTTTTTCATTTCCTCCTCTTACTGTCTTGTCAGTAGCAATGAACTTTAATTAAAGCACACGATTATTTAAAAGTTCCTTTATACTCTATCCTATATGACTTAAGTACTCCAGTACGTTCTCAAATGTACTGAAACAATGTACCTGTTAATATACAAAACATTAAGGCTTAGGTTTAGCTACTCCAACCTTAACATTGCTTCCACTTCCTTTAAGACTAGTTTACTGGTTCATGGCAACTGTAATTTGTGGAGTCCATGACACTGATTCTTATCTTGCAAACTTTACACTGATACAAGTTAAGAGAGAGTCTGCGTGCACATGAGCTGCTTTTAAGCCATTTCTACTTACAGTTTAGAGAAGGTAAATGTGACCTCTGTAAAGCAGGTCTGGATGCATGGGAGAAAAAAGGGCTGCTGAATCACCCCCTTGTTACATAGCCAAAAGGATGCACCACACTGCACTAGAAAATATTACAGATGGAAGGAGAACACTTACATCTTCTTAGTGCTCTTCTTGCAGTAAATTCTTCCATAGCAGAAATAGGCACAAACATTAGTTACTGGAGTGGATAGGATGTAATTCAAGGTGCAAGGGCCATGCAAACACTATTACACATACCTAGATATGCTCAAGTGTGAGAGATCATTTACTATCTACAATACTCCATATTTAAGCATACCTGAACAATTTCATTGTTACAAGTGATTTTTTTGTATGCTGACATGAAAAAAGCAAAATTAAAGCTGTAAAAAAATCTACTCACAAGCTGAAATAGTTTATGCTTACTTGACAGGGTTCTTGGCAGCATCTGGATCCCGAGCAGTCACTCTTCCTATTACAGTGTTTATTGGAACGTCTTCCTTCACTTCCATTATGTATGCTGGTCTGCTGAACACAGGTGGTTCATCTACATCCTCCACCTGAATTCTGACTGTAGCCGAATCCTTGAATGGTCCCAAGTAGAGGAATCGAGGATCTACATGAATATTGGTAGCTTCCACTTTCAGTATATACAGGCTTTTACTTTCAAAATCCAGTGCCTGGGAAGAGGAGGGAAAAAAAGAAAAGAAAGAAAAAAATTTGGGAAGTCTGTGGGCAGTGCTGTGGTTTGCATCCAGATGACCCAAATGAAAGGGGGATGTCATGGAGAAGCCTTTGCTAGATAACGTAAGCCTGAACTGGAATTACAAGCCAGCAGAAAGAAGACAGGTCTCTATGATATGTTGTAAAAAGAAACCAACACACTTTTTCAGGGCATTCTATGCCTGGCACTTCTAAACACCAATTAACCTCTCTTTCTCAAATGGCCTTAACTCTTCATGCCTTAGATCCTGTCAGTTTTGGCATTTTGACGTTTTCTGGTATACTTCTTGCCCCTAAGCACCGCATACTAAGGGGGGGGGGGGGATGATTTTCTAGGAGCTGCTTGCTTAAATATTGGCATTCCATCACTGAAACGAAGCACTGTGACATCTGTGTGACATCTAGTGTCTGGACATCCAGAACCAGCCATCAAGCCAAACATAATTTTGTGATAGGCTATGACTGTATCACACTCTATTAAAAGTATGAAGTAGCAGCACTTAGCAATTCTCTGTTAAATGTGGAGATGGAGTAGTTATCCTGTTTTTCCATTAGGATGTGAAAGATTCACAGCTTCTGTCAGCAATGGACAGAAATGCAAATGGAGTTAGACTGATATAATAATCAGACCCTGGAAGGCATCTCCTAAAAAACAAGTAATGACAGGTGTCGTACTGATATCAACAAGCTAGTGCATGTTCAGAAAATCTATACAATGTCTATCTAGTGATGACTGAACTTGAACTGATGGAGGATGATATCTGTAACCTTATCAAACTTTCCTGATAGCCCACTGTAAACAATATTTCTCAAACCTTTTCTGACAGCCAATGCGCAACCTCGTAGATGATGTCCAGTATAATCTGGTAAGGCGTCAGATGCTTTCTAAAACAAAACCATGCTGATGGATTTATTAACTATATTTTTACAAAATGTGAGTCAAAATAAATTAGTCTATGTACTTTAATACATTATAGCTATACGATTCAAGACCTTCTGATAATGCAAAATAAGCAACGTGATACTGATCATTTCTGTGGTCTTAACACAGCACCTTCTAGTAAGTAGCAAATCCTGCAAACATCATAGAGAAAAAATTAAGGTCAGATAGTCTTGCCTCCTTGAATTATTCTGTGTATACGTTCTGACTGTAGAATTTTTTTCTTAGCCCCATTCCACTCCCCAGATTATTTACTCGCCCATGTCCTTCAAAGTATGTGCATTGGTCTAGCAAAGAAGGATATAAAAGGAAGGACACCATTTGCTTGTGTAAGAGAAAATTTACATAGGTAATGTAGAAATTCCTAATTGATAAAATTCAAGTTAAACAACACATGTTGCACTAAAAATGGAAAACAAACATGTGATAGATAAAGTTTTGACTGGTATTTCAGAGGCTGGGATTAAGTGTACTAAGATGTGTACCTTTTTGACACTTATAATTCCTTCCTGTGTGTCCTTGTCTGTGGTAATTCCAAACATGTCATATCCATCCCCCTCAGTGATGCTGTATTCAATCTCCGCATTTTCATCCACGTCAGCATCATTGGCTTTTATCCTGCCAACTGGTGAGTCAGGTGGTGTAGACTCAGGAACTCTGAATTGATATGTACCTACAGCAGAAGGAGACGGAAATTTTGAAAGTCAGTCTCGTGGTACTTTGGACGCCATCTCTCAACCCACTCTCCACACTGGGCATGCACAGATGAGTTCATGAGTTCACTGTCATTTCCAGGACTTCCTGGGGCAACCAGCCTTCAGCTTCTGTCTACTTTCATGCAGACAAAAGTAACATTTTTTTTCTGTTTTCTACTGTGAAGGGTAGGCATTTGTTTTCTTACAAACATGTATCTTTATCAACATATGTTCCACTCTAGACATTATCAGGGTCTCTGCTGGCCGTATCAAAACTGTATCCAAAAAATGTCTTGAGGCCAAAAGACAAATATTAAGAACTGCCAGAGGCTAATGCAACTTAGTAACACTAAAACCAAATCCAGTGCAAATGCCTATTAATAATGTGCTACATTGAATTCTCCTCTGAAAAACCTCTACTCGGGGAATGTTGGCATTATGAAGCTGTATCTTTGGCTTTTATATTGAAGACATTTATGTCCAGAGATGTATAATTAACTCACTGGGGGCAGAGTGCTATATTTTCTCTAAAGTTGCTGTAATTTAAATGGAAACACTTTGCCCACAGCTAAGAGCAGACTTTGAACTTAAATGACAAGTTGCTTCCAATAACTTTCCCAGTGACTTAACCGCCAAAGCTTGCTGATTTGTCTGATAGTATCTGCAATTATTTTCTCTAACAGCTGCTCTTGACTTTGACACACACTGACACTGTGATATACACACATCACATACAGAGCAGTAGTTAGACAAAGCAAAAAAGAAGAAAAAGAGAAAAAGAAAGGAGGAAGAAAACAGAGAAAGAGGAAAGAAGGAAAGAGAGGGAAAGAGAAAGTTGATGAAAGCTGTATCACTTTGAATCACTTATGACCATGAATGGTCATTAGTAGAAATTAGTTTCCAAGAGATCTTGCTCAACTGATTCCTTGAAATGTCACACAGATGTATACCAAATTATCCGAGATACGGGATGGAAAATAGGTAGAAATATCTGGTACATTTATGTATGTGCCTTTGTTTCTGTATGCAAAGAATATAGGAAAACCCATTGAGGCAAGTGTTTCCTGGATGAAAATATTAATTTTAATAGAATTGATCTTGGGATCATTTTACATACCTAAATAAGTATGTTTCAAAGCTTAAATATGTTAGATTAGAACAGATATCTTCAAACAACCACAAAGTCTAATATGCATAATATTGAACAAGAAATATAGATTATATGAGTCAAAGCTATTTAATAGGTAGGAAAAATAAAAGTTGTTTCCACACATTAATTCACCTCTCAGTCTACTGCAACTGGAGTAAAAAGATGAGATTTTTTTTCCCACTTATTGCAATTAGCCTTAGCATGATGCTATTGTTTGCTTGTGTGTTCTCTTTTTCTTTCTTAATGGAAGTTTTATACTCAGTAAGATCACAAAAGCAGAAACATTACCTGAGATGAAAAAAACCAAACCAAAGCAAACCAAACCAATTTTTGTCCATTTTAATGGAAAGACATAGAATGTAAATGTTCCATACTCTGGGGGAAGCGAGGTGGATTGTCATTTACGTCAGTCAGTGTAATGTTCACGGTGGTGGTTCCTGATAATCCACCCATCTGGCCTCCCATATCCTTAGCCTGGATGACCACTTGGTATTGCTCCCTGTTTTCACGGTCCATGTTTAGCAAAGCAGTTTTAATAATACCTGAAAACATAAAAATAAAAGAAGGGAAGTTCACAAATAAGGTCCTGACTTTGATGGAAATTCTTATTAAAAAATATCCACAGTCTAAAGAACAAAACAATTTCTGTGTAATAAGTAAAATCTGCCCTGTACAAATATTTACTGTTATGAGACGGCTCATTAAATTACAGACTTTTCATATCATATTTCAGGCTGCTGCCTACGTGACAGATACAATATTAGTGGCATACCCAGAAACATGTTCTTCTTATTTGTGAGCAGTGTTATTGTACATAACTATTTATCCCCTTTCAGTTCCATGCTAAAAGTCTCTCACTGAACTGGATAAAGGCTCTTTGTTCATTACAATGTGCTCCATCTTTCCTGTTCTGTCAATATTTTTATTTTTGACAGAGGTGGTAAGGAAAAAAAAAAGCTAACTTCAGCAAGACGTCATTAAAGAGGCAATATAACAACATTAAATGGGAGAAGAAGAATTATTTAAGAAAATTATGAGCATCCAAACATGCCTGGGTATGTATATTTCTATTTATACATTGATTGAAATTATTTTGCCAGTCACTTTCTTCTTCAAAGGTACAAATACCAGTTATGAAGCCAACCCTTATTGAAATTCTTACTGAATATTTACCATGAAGAAAAATGTTTGCATTCCTACTGAGCCTCTTAAGGCTAAGAACTGACTCCTTTGTAGGCAAAAGGGATGAAATTCAACTACTGAAATTCATGGCAAAATTCGTAGCAGATTTGACAGAGACTTATTTCACTCTAGGAGTTTTGCAATTGATTTCCATGGCAGGAAGATCAAGCCTGTGGTTTACTTGGCTTCCTCTCTGTGTCCCATGCAACTTTCTTGCTAGAAGATTATTACGGGTGAACTCCAAGCTATATTATCCTTATTATAACTGTAGATGGAAGAGCACATAGCATACTGTCCAAGTCAGAATGAGTGCATCAGTGCAAAAATCCTTGCCTGCATTATCTAATACCATATGCTTGGAGGGAAGTTCCCTTTGATCTTGCCTCTCCCTCTTTTCAGAATTACGTACATTTTTTTCACCTCAGGTTTTTCTTTGGGGCATCTAATCTCTCCCTCCTTTTCCCTGCCTGAGTCTCTAAGTTTTATTTAAGAAACAACGTTAAATTAATGACCCAGATTAATTATCTAGGACAATCCATTCCTTTCCTGTAAGGATGCTGAGGAGAAATGATTTCTCTAGCTTCCAGCAACCTATCACAGTGGATTTTCCCATTTAAGGAGTTTCTTGAAATCTTTTTTTTCTTGTTGGAGAATTTTATTGTAAATCTTGGGAATTTCTATGCAGTCAGGTAGTCAATTGTACAGCATTCAGACAGATTTCATATGTTTTACATGCACAGGTTCCAAAGCTGTCTGTTATTCAGCCCATAAAAAATTCCAGTCACTATGTATAATTTAAACATCTTCCAAAAACAGAACTCGAGTTTGGGATTCTATTTGTGATCTTCTAGTGTAGTGCAACAGCCAATTTTACCTCTTCTATCATTATTCTTAATTAAGATTTCTTTCATAAAATTAGCATTAAAGTGATGTGCTGCAGATGCACAGAAATTATAATTACTTTAAATAAGTTTTGAAGAAGCAGAAGTAGAGAAAAACCAACCTGAACAAACCCTCAATCTTAATTTAGCCATTATGAAGATGTATGACGATTAAGCACTTTTTTCCACACCCACCTGTTTCTCGTTTTTGTCTAAAAGGCAGCCTATTTGGTTTAATTTAAGCATCCACAGTAGTCTCTGTACCTACTGCTTGTTAAAAATTATTGCAAGCTGGTTCACATCCAGTACTAATTGTATTTATTAGACTTTGCTGGTAAAAATAAAATAAAGTAGGTGTCACGTTTACAGATGTATCGCTCTATTAAGTTTGTCAGATTTTGCACTAAGATGTAATCTTTCTGAAGTTTTTGTTCAATATGTTCTAGCTTGGCTTAGCATGTCATTTTGAATTACAGACACTGTCATAGAATGACAGATAAGGTCCCCTGACCTGTCTCGGATTCGACAGAGAAATATGGTTGTCCCTGGAGAATGCTGTAGACAACTTTAGCACTGTTTCCATATGTGGGATCATCAGCATCAGTTGCAGTGACTTGCACAACAAAGGTACCTGCAATGATACAAAAAAAAAAAAAAATAAATTAAAAAAACCCACCAAACAACAAAAATAAACTTACTTTTTTTCCAAGACAGTTTATGATGTAGAAATACACATAGTTTAGGTCCAGGTCAAACTTGTGGCAAAAAGTTAGAGATATTTTAATTTTGTAGAAATTTCTTTGTTCATAAAGGCTATAGATTCAATATCAAGATGATAGCTGGCTTATTCTCAGTTCATTAAAATACACAGTTATTGATTGGATATGTAGTTCCTTCATCATATTTCTCATAAAGAAACCAGAAGCGCACCTTCCCCTAGTTATTGAAGGCATTCAGAATTTCTGTCTAGGTCAAGAATATACTTTTGTAAACTTACTCATGCTTGTAAGGTATTTGACATAGAAATGTAAACCTGTTTTTTCATGCATCTTGTAGAGAAAGAAATGGTGTTGAAACCTAGGCAAAGTGTTAAAAAACATTAAAAAATGAGCTTAGGTCTTGGCATTTAAAACAGATTTGTGAATAAAATATTCACATATTAAAATATGAATATTGCGTTCTTTCTCCACCAGATGAGATTTTATCCATGTGACAAGTCCCATGAATGAGAGGAAAGAATATGCCCCCAAGTCTTTATTTTCATATTGCTTGAGCTTTATTTTAATCTTATTTTTGATCATGATTAATTAATTCTTCTTTCCCTGGATATTATTTCAGATTAGAAATGTGCTTCTTGCAGCTTAACCATCCATCGCCCTCTGACAAAGAAATCAAAATGACCTCCATAAGAATCAGAAACAAAGAATCAAACCCCATCAACTTCTCTGGAAAAGACCCAATATTAAAATTGTATTTCAAGAAAGCTATTTATTTTTGATTGATTCCTACATCTTGATACATTTTAAATCAATAAAAAGATTTCAATGGACTTCAGTGGACTTTGGAGCTCTTTTATTTTGCATTAAAAGAGCAACAAAGGTCATAAGAAGTTGGAGACATATATTAGAATCAATGGTAAGCTGACTCAGGTGACAGTTTTCGCTCCTGAAGTGAGTGCAATCACTTCTGCATTCACCTTTTTCCATTTTTTTTACCTTCCTGAAATAAAGAATTATTGCTGAACTGATCCAGGGGTGATATGGACACAGGTGACTGTGGAATAGCATATTATTACACTGCTACTAAGTGATGTTAATAAAGCATACTAAAGTCACACAGAACTTAGATCACTTTCGCTGTAGCTAAACTCGATTACATGAACTTGCATTTTTTGTGGTACATCAGAGGGAGTGGGTTTCACTCAGCTGACATTTCTGATTCCAGCAAACTGTTGTCACTACAGCAGATGTCTGCATTCAGTGCTTGTAAACTCTGGCCCTTCATTAACTCCCCAGAAAGCACCCAGACCACACACTGAAATAAATTATTAGTTAGCACCTACCAACGTCTGACATTTCGGGAATGCTGGCATTATAAACATCCTTTGTAAACATTGGTTCATTGTCATTGATATCATGGATCTTAATGATAAACTCAGATTCTGGTTCCACTGGTCTTCCAGTCCTTCTGTTTATAGCCTGGGCACGGAGTATGTATACAGGCTTTTCTTCCCTGTCTAGTCTCTTTGTGGCCTGGATGTCACCAGTATTTTCATTGATAATGAAGAGGTCTCCTGCTCCATCTCCAGAAAGGATGTACTTAAGTGATCCATCTCCTTTATCCTGGTCTGAGTGCAGCTGGTGGTGAAATGGGAATTAAAAAAAAAAAAGAAAAAGAAAGGAAAATAAATACTTGGGACACAATTGTAGATACTTTTACTGATATCATGATACATGCTTTACTACTATTAATACCCCAACAAAAGTCTGTACCCTGCTTTTGGGAAATGAGATGATACCACAATAGTAGTGAATTGATAGAGTTGTGTCTTGATGTCAGAATTGAAATGGGCCACACTGTAAGAAACTGACTGAAGAAAACCCAGGAATTGAAGCAGTAGATCACTTTCCCAAGCTAAGCATACATCAATCAGATCTAAATGCTAGCTGTGTAGGTGGAAACCCAGGAAGACATAGGAAAAAGAGATCCTACAGTGAAAAAACAGTGGATTTGGAAATTGCAGTAAGCAAAGAATTAAAAAGTGGCCAGGTCAGCCACTTTTTGAGTATAATTTCTGGGTGCTAAGCTGTTACACCCTCTGGAGATTATGTAATAGATTTCACAACATAACAACATATTAAATACATACACATATAGCAGACAAATAAATGCATTCAGAGATGTGGCAAACTAAGAACTGAAGCAGGCAAGCATACTAGCTCACTACAGCACTGGCAGTTGCCTTATCTAAAGGGAGAAGGACCAAGCTGAAACATGGTGGGGGGCAGGGGGAAGAAGGCAATAATGGTAATTAGCATACAAAGCATGAGCTGCCCAAACTGTCATCTTTTTTCCCCAGGAGATTTCTATGTCTTTTGAAATGCTGCCTAGCACACACACAAGGTATGAATCATTAAATCATACTCTCCTGGCTGTTCCTTTGATAAAGGTTTATTTATCCCCTGGCCTTAAAATCAAGGCTAATCAATCACAGTTTCTTTTGTTGCTACATTAGACAAAGTAAAAATTGTAAAAAATGGAACATTTAACTGGCTTCTAAAGTCAGGGCATAGGTAATGAAATTTATGGGGGAAAAAAGAATCTATTAGGTAGCAGATGCCTAGAAATTGTTGATTTCATAGAAAAGATTTGTTAATGAGTGAGGAAAACTAGACTTTCTTATCCAGCTGTTTGTTTCTCTTTGCTTGTATACAAGTTAGAAGAAAAAATACCTACTTGGCTGCATGGCAAAGTACTTAACATTGTTGGATGGCATACTTTGTAAAAGTGAAAGATTTGTAGGCTGAAAGAATATAGAAAATCTTCACACAGACTTTATCAGTGACTGACTATGCTTCTACCATGCTGGAAGGGCAGCCTCCAGCATGACCAATATGATCAATGTTTTGGGCTTCCTCCAAATTAGTGACAAGATCAGTGTTATGCTGGCAGTCTACTGACACCCACTTAGTGGCACAGTGCGCTTATGTCTATAGTCTCTGAAGGAAGCATGCTCCACTCAACAAG
>WYDI02034319.1:14475-58611 GCA_009867235.2 Psittacus erithacus
TTTGCCTTGAAGAACAAAACTCTTTGAAGGAAGCATGCTCTGCTCAACAAGTTTGCCTTGAAGAGCAAAACTCTTTGAAGGAAGCATGCTCTGCTCAACAAGTTTGCCTTGAAGAACAAAACTCTTTGAAGGAAGCATGCTCTGCTCAACAAGTTTGCCTTGAAGAGCAAAACTCTTTGTCACCACACATACCAAAAGTGTCCAATAATACAAAATATCAGAACTGTAGCGTAGTTAATCATTAGCAGATATGCTGAGGCACTCCTCTTAATTTTGTCCCTCAGGGAGATAATGGGCATTCCATGTAATTTTGCACAAAGCCCTTTCTCTTGATAATAAGAATGCCAATAAGGAACTTGTATGCAGCATTTTTCATAAGCTGATTTCAAAACCCTTCACGAAATCAGTCAACACCACTTGCTCTATTTCTTGGATAACAAAGCATAGAAGCTCGAAATTTCCCAGAAGGCTAGTCTTGGAATTTGAAATAGAAATCATGCCTCCTGTGTCCAATTCAGTCGGCCAAACACTTTGCCATAGTGCTTAGAGGAATTATATGATCCACTAGATGCAACCTCAGACTCTGACAAGTATCTATTAGAACTTCTTGTTAAGAAGTCAGAGGAGTAGACTACTGTGGGAAGTTATTTCAATAGGTTATTTTAGTATAATTTTCCTCAAAGGCAGCCTACAACAAAAAAGGTGTGAAAAGAATTTTTCTTTGAAACTGTGTATTTTTTAGGATTGTTTCATATAAAAAATTCTGCTTTTGCTTGCCTTGAAAGCCTTTTTAACTTTGTATGTATCATACTGGGACAAAAACAGCCCTCAGTAAAAGACTACTATTAATTCATATGAATTATGGAATACTGCTGTTGTGAGACTTGTGCAGGCTGAACTCCCAAACTCATTTTTATCATCATTTTAATTAAACCTGGTTATAATGAACAAGGTAGCAATAAAGGTCAAGCGAGAAGAGGTGTTGGAACCACTGGGAATTGTCTTCCATAATATCCTTTACCTAGCCCAGGTCACCAACAGAGGTAAAAATGGAAACTCATGTGATTTTTTTCAAGTCAAATTTTTATGAAATTTCTACTCCCCCTCACAATTAATCCACCTGTGTAAGATTGACTGTGACTTTAGATATCATGACAAAGTACACCTCAGTGTAATGACTCATCAATAATGAGAACTAGGTGATCTTCATCAAATTTTTCTCTCTAGCACTTTAGCAAAAGCACTAACATTTGAAAATAAATGTTCCTTATGGCAAAATCCTTTCCAACTTCAATACCTTTAGTTTTATAGGTTTCCTAAGACATAAAAGAACAAACCAAGTTCTCAGTAGGCCAGGTTGTATGGATTATTCACTGTGAAAGGAGAGTCATGTTCTACATACCAATGTATATTACTTCGAGCTAAGGCCGGCTGAGTGCCTTCTCTTCAAACCAACTGGGAGCTTATAGGGTGTCACCATGTGAGGCCTCAAGAACCTGGTTTACAAAGGGTCTGAAAAAGTATGATTACAATCTCTTTGATTTCAGTAAACTAGGATAGTTCTCTAACTGCATGTCATAGGGTTTCTGTGGGATAGACCTACATTACAACATCAATTACTCGTTTAATAACTATGCTAAAATATTTTGGAGTTTGGTCCCTTATTTTCAGGAAAAAAAAATGCTTTTTATATTAGAAAAAACAAGCAGATTTCTAGGGAAGTTTCTTATAGATGATATATCCCTAACATTCACATGTAAGGAAAATATCCCCAAAAATTATTTATTATTTTAGATTGCGTTATCTGTCCTTGACTGCTTGGTAGAAGCATTTTATCCAGGCAAAGACAATAATCTGTTCTATTTTTTCTTAAGTGTCAGTTTAACTTAGAAACAGTATTTTGTTTGTGTGACCTATAGGAAGGGGGAAATTTCTACTGTAGCTCTGTTAAAAAAAAAAAAAAAAGGAATAAAATTAAAGGAGAAACAAATGGTACAAGTTGAGGCCAAAAGAAGGGCTTGGAGGTGAAATGCACTTAAAAATTCAATTGATGGTTTTGCATAGAAAACTTAACACCACTGTTAGGTTATGAGGATGAAATGAGCAGCAATAACAACTCCCCAGATTCCTTTTGTTTTGCACTACTCACACCTCTTTCCAAAGAAAGTTTGCTGTGATGAGGTATGCATATAAATTACGCTGTAGATGCTTTTAGCAGGACCAGTCCTTGCCAATGCAAGATTATAGCTTCACTCCGTGTGCTAACCTGTGTTGCAAAAGGCTGTCCATTATCCTCTGCATAAAGTTGGTCAGATAAATGGGACATGGCAGATAGCCATGGGATAGAATAAAACATCTGGGAAATTTACTTCATTCAAAGGTTTTAGGACTTGATGTAAAGGTAAGGTGTTTTATTTCCTTATGAACTCAGTGTTACTTAATGTCATTCATTTCAATTGGTGGCTGAACTGAGCAATATCCCAAAGGTAAGCAAAACTGAGAAGAAGTAAGTCTATGCAATAAAAAGTAAATGCATCAGCAATTGTACTGTATTAATATTATAGTAAATTTATTCATTCAGAATCTAATCTGGACAATTCTATGAAATCACCCATCAATCACCGGCTAAGGCTGAGGATGAAAGACAAATTAAAGATTTTACTGTGCCCTAGGCATAATTTTATTCATTTTACTTTAATACCACTGTTAAGTAAACCATCTGATTTGTGTTTTATGACTTACAGTCAGATAAAAACTGCCCAGCCTCTGTCTTTTGCCCCTCCCAAACTTCCTGAACCAAAACATTCAAATATGTCTGCCTGGAACAAGGAAGGCTTCTTCATGCCTCTAGGAAAAGGCATTTAAAGTGCATTCGGGACTGAAGCATTAGTTGCCTGTATAGGGCATTCTGCTTGTTGTCAGTATTGAATTACTTTAAAAAGAGAGTTGGTTTTCAAGGGGGTTTTATGATTTATGTCGGGTTTTTTTGTTTGGTTTTGGTTTACAAATAAGCCACACTCCGGAGTAACCTCATTCTTCACAGTGTCTCTGGCAGAGTCCTAGAGAAGTCCCAAGGGCAATGGAAATGGGGCATCTTCAGCATGACAAAAAGGAAAAAGGAAGTGAAAGCATGTTGGTGTAAAGGGTTTTGTGCTAAGCCAAACATCCTGGGATCGGTCAGAACATTCTGGGCTCAAACATCCTGGAATCAGCCAGAGCACCCTGGGCTGGGTCTTAACATAGAGGGGAGTGGCCACCCAGAGGGTAACACATAGCGGCCAATCAGAAGGTGACGATGTTCAAATCCAGCCAATCCTGTTAGTAGCGCGAGAACAAAAGGTGTAGTCTAGATAAACCCTGGAACCAACCGGAAGGGGGTGGATAGTAAAGAGATCTCCGAAAGTGAAGAAGTTTTTGGCATGGAACTCTGCTGGAGTCTGTGTCTTTAATCTCCACAAAAGCAGTGCTCAAAGTATTTGTATCATAAGACTTTATTTTTTTAAGATTTTTTTTATTATTTCCAGGGTGGATGCATTTATAGCATTTGTGTTCATCTCCAGTAGAGAGTAGTGCTTCTTTTTAAACAAAATTCCAGGAAAACTTGTGCTCCATTTAGTAACTCTGTGCTAAAAAGAAAATGGCATTGGTTTCGCACATTAGGTAATAAGTGCTTATGTAAATTTTGCAGAAGTTTAAGCAAAAACTTATTCCTAATGCACAAAAAATGACCCTGAAATACTATGTATGTGTTCCATAAACCTACACATGCCCACATTAGATCATGTATCATCAGGGCAAATACCTAAACATATAATTTATTTCAAGGCATAAAAGATCATTTTTTATAATTTTTTTTTAAATAAAAATGTATTTGATAAGGTTCAGAAGGATATCTAGCAACACCAGAAATGACAGATTTCTTATGGACTTGTGTGCCATGTTCTTATGGCATCAATTATGCTAAGCTCTATGCCTAGAGAAAAAAAGGGTGCAATAGGCTCCTATTTGAAGAAAATGTTTCTCTGGTGATAAAAAAGGATCTTGTTGCCCAGATTAGATGTGATGTTCTTGTACCAGCATTATCTTTGTTTTAAGAACTTCCTCCCACATAAATACATTCATCCTCATCCAGCATTTAAAGATAATAATTCATATGCTTTTATTTTAATTTGCTGGGCTACCAGCCTATATGCAGTCCTTGCTTGCAAAATAGGAACCTCTGAATCCTCAGCTGGAATCCTGTTTACAAGCCCACTCTCCTGTTTTCAAGTCAAGGGGGCTCCAGAAAGATTCAGTGAAGAAGAGGCCAGCTATGAAGGGCTGACGATGCTAGTCATTTTTCTGTAGTTGCTGCATTTCAATTGTCCTTCCTGTTGTATGAATGGACACAGGTCTTTGTTAATATATAATGATGCTAATATTTTCCTGTCTCTATTAGAACTGAGTACAAACATTTGCCGTTTTCATTGCCATATCAAACTAGCTTCTTCCTGTCTAAATGACTCAGGTTTATCTCCTTCTCCTGCGATTTCTAATTTATGAGCGTTCACCATGTATTAGATACTTTTTTTTTTTTAAATAACTCTTATTTCATGAATATTGCATTTTTCTTCCTGTGTTTATTCCTTCAGTCATAAGATCACCCTTTTTTCCTAGTGGGATATTCTGGTCAGCTATAAAAGGTAAAATTCAGTACTGAAGTCAAGAATGTAAACACTGAATCTGTAAAAAATTAAAGAAATAGAGCACTGAAGAATTACTGAGGTTATAGCAGATTGCTGCATTTTGGGTAGTGGTTTCTTTGGAGCTACTAGAAAATATGTCCTATTTTCATTGTGCTTTTTTGATCTATAAAAGTTTGCATAGCAGAACCAGAAATACTTTAAATCCTGGTACTTCAGCTGTGGAAGCTTATTAATATAATAATAAATTACAGATTGTGATTTGTAAAAAGTCCGTATCTGTGAGCTACTTTGCTTAAGAAAACTGTATCATCCCTGATTGTATGGAATCAAGTAGGTTTGAGGAAAAACTCAGTAAAAACTGAAATAAGAATTAATAAAAAAAAACGTGTAAAGGATATAGGAATCTGATACATGGTCTATTAAAACATAAATCAAATGTTTTATTAAGATAGCTAGCTCAATGTATAACAGGCAAAGGGTAAAACAGTAACACTCCACAAAGAACACCTTTAACCTAAGTACTGGTTTTTAGCTCAAATCCTAAGGTTTTTAGAGAAAAAAGCAAGTAATGAGATTTAAGGAGACAAAGAATGCTAAAATTGCACCCACTACAAATGGGGAAAAAACCTAGATGGCCGATAGAAGTGTTCAATAACAGCAGTATCATCTGCAAAAAAGATTGTCTTGTTACCAAGAACTACATGAGGAATTTAAAAAAAAAAAAAAGAAAAAGAAAATTAAAAAAAACCCGTAGGGTGATGTTCTTTCTCTTTCTGGAGAACACCAAAATATCAGAAAACTTTCTCATCCATTCTCAAAAGTAGCAGTGCCAATCTGTTCCCTGTAAATGAATGATACGAACAGAAGCTAAGAACAGTTTTGTGCTGCTGACCAACTTCAGAAAATGAATGGACCAAAAAGCAATAAGCATATTTTAAGATTCAGAAGTAACCAGGTACTCAAAAGGTAAACTGAAAATAAATGGTAACTGTATCTGATTTAAAACCAAACAAACAGAACATGTGAAATGCACAATAATCACAATCTAGTGTGCCGGAGTGGAAAAAAAAAGAAAAAAAGTAAGAAATTGAGGATAAAGGGCAATGGAATAAGAATTTGCCTTTAGACAAGAGGCAAAAAGCCCTCACTTTGGAGCCTGCAGGCTGACACCTTCTAGGCAGACTGGAAGGCTCCTTTTATTTTCTTTTTTTGTGAGGGCCATTATGTGAGGCAACATGGCTTAAGACAGACATCAACAACAGTCTGGCTGATGTTGTGATCCTTGGTTTA
The DNA here is from genome assembly GCA_009867235.2 of Psittacus erithacus. NCBI lineage: Eukaryota > Metazoa > Chordata > Aves > Psittaciformes > Psittacidae > Psittacus > Psittacus erithacus. The sequence continues at coordinate 20,451 of WYDI02034319.1, forward strand.
TGGAATAGGGTGTAGAAACAGTAGTCAGGAACCTGTTCTATTTTAAATGTATGAAGCTAAGAATAAACACCCATTCTTCTGTGACTCACACCTTTATTACACACCCTTCAAAATCACAAATGGGTTTTCTAACCTGAAGTGCAAACATGCAGCTGCAGCTAATCAGCTTTGCAAAAAAATCAATTGGAAAGTGTCAATCCTTTCAACATTGCCTAGGGCCTGTCAACTCTTTTCCCTCTTGAGTTCCCCAACTGTTGCTGCTCTTCACTGTGATTAAACAGGGCCAATGAACAAGAGCTTTGGTCCTGCACTGCAGTACATCTACCTAGAAAGGTCCCTTATTCTATTGGCCCTTTTCTCTGGGAGCAGCTTGTTGTCAGATCTTAATGAATATATAGCAAAGTGGCCGACTAGGTGAAGAAGGTGCCTCCATGTTCTTCCAAGCTGAGTGCTGCTCAGCTTTTCTGTGCTAATGCAGTTTTATTTGTTCCTCTTCCTATTATCTCTAAGCACAATTACAGCAGGAATTTACAAAGTTTGCCTTTACAAAGACAAACAGGTCTTTAATTTATATGACACGAGACTGTGCTGTCAAGTCTGATCTCTATACATATGGGACCTTGAATTTCATATTCTTTCATCAAACTTCTTGTTTTTCTTTGAATTTCTGTATAACAGTAAGAAAGGCAGTCTTCCTTTTAGACTCTAAGGAAATTTGCGTCTAAGTAATAACTCACCTCTCACTTAAAAAAAACTCAAAAACCATCCTTGGTTGTAAACGGAATTTTCCCAGTTTTACTTACAGCAGTTCGGTTTCATTGTGTCTTTGAAAGATCAAAGAGCCCTATCCAGCTAAACAGTAGCGATAGTAACAAAAGAGCATTGTGCAGACTTCTTCAATTACCCTCACAAAAGCGTGGACATCTGGTTGTTCACTTAGGAAAGGCCAAGACAGTTTAAAAAACCTGTTTTATGCTTTTTGGTCCATTTTATCATCTGGCACTTGTCATACTGACCATCATACCTTTTTGCCAGTGTTTTTAAACTGTGGTAGCAACAGTACCTGGTAACCATGAGGACTGCTTTTAATTGAGGCATCAGCATTGACTCACTAAAAAGCATAAAGGACATAGCCACCCCCAGACTTGTCATATCTGAGCTCAGGTACTGTGAAAACTTAACATGAATATCTGAGCAGAAGATTAGGAGAGATTAAAAATTACTGTCTTACCTAGTGTGTACATTTCAGTGATCAAGAATGAAAATTCATGCCTTTGAATTCTTAAAAGCCATAAAGAGCTGTACAAGTAATTTTGTTTTAGGAGACAGACTTTCTCATCACAGCAGATTTACCACTGTAACTGAATAAGCAGTCATTGGATTCAAGTGTGAGTCTTAAAGGCTAAATGGGAAAATTTGAGGAGTCATCACTGATGATTTTCTTGGCCTAAAAAAAAGACTAACGAGGAGTGAAGCGTGTCTTCTTTGACAAAATGTGGGATATGCAAGGGAAAGATAGGCTTGTTGCCACAAATGCAGGAATGGCAGGTTTTAATATTGTCTCTGCCACAGTCTTCCTGTCTGATCTTAGACAGATCACTATGCGATACTTCTATATTCTCCCTGCAGTAAAATGTGAGTTGTCAACAACATCCAGTTCTGTATGAAATGATTATAACATGATTTGAGAGCCTTGGGTGTAATTTGTTCTGTGTTAGTTTGTGGAAGGACTGAGGATTGTTTAACTGGAGTAAAGATTAGCAATACTGCGGCATTGCCACAGCCTGCTAGATTTAGAAGTGGAGAGGGAGACCGGGGGTGGGGGAGGGCTATGCCTAAACCAGCTGCAATGCTAGAAAATCTAATTGCTCTCAGGTTTTTATTACTATCCACAAGCTGAAGGTTACTGTCACCACAGGTTAGCTAAGGGATAAGGCAGATGGGGGAGTTTTTTCCCTCTAGGGCTGACTGTATTAGCTCAAATAACATTCTGAGGTATCTTAAGACTTTCTGGTAAAATGAAAAAGAATGTATGTGCTTTCGTTCTTAGTGAGTAATCTGTGGAGTCAAGGAAAATTAAGTGCCTAACTTATAATTATTTTCAATTGGAATAGAATGAGTCCCTAAAGGGATGCATGCTTCTCAGGGAACTCTCTACCCTAAAGCCCCATTTTCAGTGAGAATTGTTTAAGCAATTCAAGAGCACTAACTTTCGTTATAGCTTTTTTCCAAAGTCAGAGCGAAATACTTCCAGTATCTTGATATCCTTGTATATCTGTAAGACAGGTATATCCTTGTATATCTGTAAGACAGGTATATCCTTGTATATCTGTACACAGGAAAAGCTATCTACAGTATAGTTAATGTACCTCTACTTTTTAAGCTCACTAGTTCATATATAAACTATATCTCATTTTCTCTTTTTGCAAGAGAAGATGCTCATTGAGCCAAAAGGCCCTCATGTATGTCTCATCTTTTATAAATTAAGGGAAAAAAAAAAAAACATCATATGAGTTATTTTGTGTACCCAGCAATTTAATGGCAGAATACTTTTGTGGGTTTGATATAAATATTTTTTAGTTATTTTGAAGGTCTTCAGCTGACTATGATGGGACTTCTGTCTTCTACTGCATTACTCAGCCATAAAGGGAACTCACCCATCAGTAGATGACAGCAGGTATTCTACTGAGATTAGAAGAAAACATTTTTTTTTCAGAAAAAAGTACATTCAACAAACATGCACTTCTATAATTAATAATTTATTTTAGTATATGTCCCTTAATCTCTAAATTGCATGGTGTGTATAGCTAGTGAAATCAGCCTGCATTATGCACCCAGCTTTGATTACCTTTGATTTCTCAGGGAATTTACCCAGGAACAGTTGCTTACTTTTTAATCACTGAAAAAGTGTTTTCTTTGGACTCATGAACTTTCAAAAATGCCTCAAAATTATATGGTAGGGAAATTCAGAACCTAAAATAAGGCATACGAACAAATAAATTTTTAATTGGGTGAAAACCTCTTTTCCTGTGGGGGGAGAAGTACGTATCTTAAAGACAAACTAGGAAAAAGCAAAACAAAACAACAACAAAACCCTCCTTGGCCTAATATCCAGAAATGGTTTTAGTGGGATACAGTTGAATAAAACATCAGGCTTCTTCAGCAAGTAACAGCTTCTGACTACTCCCTGACGGAGGTGCTTGAAAGCAAATGCTCATTTTTTGCTTACTGACAAAGATGACCCTTTGATATTCTGAGCACTTGATGCTGACAATCAAATCCTGAAATATGTGTATGAATTTTATATGCTATATAAGAGTGTGTGTGGCAGGCACGAAAGTAGGGGGATGGAGAAGGGAGGATACAGACAATCAAGTGATCACCCATATTCAGTTTTAACAGACTTAGTAAGACTTAAGAGGAAGAAAATTAATCTATATCCTCAGGTTTGGTTGAGTCTTTAATTTATTTGGAAGCCTGGATCATATAGTTCTACAGTTCAGAAGCTGGGGAAAGGAAAATATCTCCATATTGTCACGTCCACAATTCTGTTTCTAAACAAAATTTGTCTTGTGTAAACATACAATTAAGTATTTGTGTGAGGCAGCAGCTACAATCTAAAAAACTGCGCATTTAAATCTCAACAGGACCCTCTTGAGGAAGGCTGCATACCTAAGAATATATTTATTGGAAACCTTAGCCAAGGCTGCCGCCTTCTTTCAAATGAGTATTCTTCAAAGTGCCTGAGTCAGGATGCAAAGGGGTAGCTCACATGACTTGAATACTGCAACGGAAGGACGTAGGCCCTTTAGAAAGTCCAGTCCAGAAACACAAGGAGGTGGATTAGCAAAAGATCAGCTCAGGTAGACAAAACTTAGCTTTGAAAGAGGTGACAAATAATTCAAGAGCTTGTGGATGAGGACAGACCAACATAAGACATCAAAGTAGGCATCTGCTACAGGTTGCCTGCTCAAAGAGATGAAGTACATGAGGCTTTCTTGAGACAGATGGAGGAAACCCTCAAATTGCAGGGCATAGTATTTGTGGGAGACTTTAATCATTCTGATTTTTGCTGGAAGGGCAATATGTCTGTGTGCAAGCAACTGCAGAATGTCATGACAATTTCTTGACCCAGCTGATTGATGAGCTGACCAGAGGATGCATTATGTTGACCCATTACTCACGAATAAGGAAGAACTTCTCAGGGACATGAAAGTGCAATTTGCCCACAGGCTGTAAAGACCCTTGAGCCTAGCAGAAAATTCTGGTGAAGCATTATCCACAGCAGACAAAACCCAATTAGGAGCTTTTTAAGTAATCTGGAGGTAGTCAATTCTGCAGGACAACACTGGATGCCTTTAAGGATGGTGATGAAATGTTTTCCTTCTATAATGCCTGAAAAGTGATAGTCATTGGAGAAGGTTCATAAATTCTGAAAATAAGGAAAGCCACACCTATTCTAAAGAACCGCAAGAAGAAGGATCTGGGAACTAGACACTGGCCAGCTATACCTCAGTTCCAGGGAAAGTTATAAAGCAAATCTACTTGGAAGCTCAATCTAGATACATAAAGAAAAAAACCTAACATTGAACAACCAACATGGATTTAGCAGTGGAAATTCATGCTTGGCTAACCTGATTGCCTGGTGGCACTGGTGGAAAAGTAGAGAGAGCACTGGATATTGCATTACTTTTGCAAGATCTTTAACATAGTACCCCATAGTAACCTGACATATAAATCAGTGAGATATCGCTTGGAAAAATGTCCAGTAAGGTCGCTGGAAAATTGGCTGAATAGCTAAGCTCAGAGGGCTGTCATCTGTGGTAAAAGAAGTCTCATTGGTGGCTGATTACTAATGATGTTCCTCAAGGTTGATATGGGCAATCAATGCTGCTTAGTGTCTTTATTAATGACTCAATTGATGGAATGCATCCTCAGAAGTTTGGCAAATCATAACAAATACAGGTTGCTTGGGTGAAGTGCTCTCAATATTGAACAGGTAGAACTGCTATCGGGAGGGACCTCAACTGCCTGGAGAAATGGACTAATGGAAACCTCACGAAGTTCAGCACTGGAAAATGTAAAGTCATGTGTCTATGCTGGAATAATCCCTTGTAACAGTACAGGCTGGATAGAAAATAGTTTTGCAGTGAAGTATCTGAGCATGCCAGTAGACAAGAAATTGAACCTGAATCAGCAGTGTGTCCTAGCTTGGGAGAAGGCCAACTTTTTTGTTTTAGCAAAACTAGCCTGGTGGTTGAGGAAATTGCTCATCTTCCATTCAGAGTTTGAGAGAATTGAGAGAATACAACTGGAGTACTGCATCTAGTTTTGCCCCTCCTCTGTACCAGTAAGCCATTAACATACGGAAGTGAGTTTACAGAAGGGTCACTGAGAGGGTGGGGGGAGGCTGGAACATGATGTAAAAGGAGAGGAGAGGGAAAGGGTTTTGTTTAGAATTAAAAAGAGAAGGCTTATTGTTCTTTACACTTACCTAGTGGGAGGTTATATAGAAAAGGCAGAGCCAGAGAAGGTAATGATAGGATGAGAGGCAATAGACACAAGTTGCAATGAGGGAAATTCTGATTAAATATTAGGAGGAAAAAAGAAAAGAAAGGACAGATGGTTAAGCACTGAGAAGTGACCAGAGAAGTTGTGAAATCCACATCCTTGGACAAACACAAAGCTTGATCAGACACTGCCCTGAGCAGCCTGCTCTAATTGGACCTACTTTAGGATGGGGTTAGACCAAGTAGCCTCTAGGAGTTTCTTTCAGGCTTAATTATTCTGTGATTCTATCTGGCGGCAAAGATATTCAGTCCTAGGTTTTAGGTAATTCAAGATCTGACATTGCCTGCCTAGAAATGTGGGTTTATTTTGACTGGAAAGCCCGTAATTCTTTTGGTGAGAATACTTGTGTCTATGCTTTCCCAACTATATCATACGTTGTGTTCATGAAAGAAAATTATTCTCTCTGAAGCAGACAAAATTGGTGTGACCCCATCCATCTGTCTAAACAACCTAAATGGAATTTTTTGCTAAAATATTTTCTGTAGGTAAAATAAGATATATTTGCATGGGATGGGTTTATTAGGTGAGTGCAATATATCCTGCCAGGTTTTGTTACTTGGAAGTAGCACGAGGCTCAAGCTTACATCAGTTTAAGATTACCTTGAATATACATGCAAGAGTTTCCCTCTACAGCACGTTAACTCTTTGCTTACAACCCCCTTGGCAGTTGTTATTCCCTACGTGTACAGGACATTTTGTGAGGAATTTTAGCAACTGTGAGCAGCATTAATTCTGCTTTAAACAAGTGACCTGAAATGTGTAAAACCACATAAAGAGCATGGAGTGGAAAGAAACTATGAATGCTCTGACACCTCAGTTTGCATGCCCTTTAAATCAGCGCCTGATCAGCTTGACTGCAAGAGCTGCTACGCAGAAGAAAGCATGTCACAGAGTCAGAGGTGCATCTGCGCTGTTTGGTTCTGTCTTTAAGAGAGAATTTAACCTTCCATTAATAATAACATGATGCTAAACACAGAAGTTATACAATAATGGCTTAACTTGATATTGCTTTCCAACATGAAGATACAGTATGGGCAAAGCTGACAAACATGCTAAAGATGATCATTATATAAGCCTGTATGGGAAAGTAAAACCATCTTTGTTCCAATAGACATCTAATGGTGAAATATTGCTCCATGTTTCTCAGAGAAACAAAGTAGGATATAGTGCAGATAGGCAACATTCCTATACAGAGAGGCCATTCCAGCTGAGCTGTTTTGGAGCCCCTCCTCACGTAGGAAATGGCATATGCAAAAAGGCAATAGAATGACTGCAGTGCTCATTGAATGATATGTCTCCAAAATAAAGAACTCTGAAAACAGTGGGAATGATAGTTCTAGCATAAACATTTGGTTTTCCTTTTCTCCTTTAATGTACGTTTTTAACTCCTAGCTCAGTCAGTGTTTTTATTTCTTAACAACGTTGGTTGGTCTGGGTTTGGTTGTGGGCTTTTTTGGTTTTGTTTTATTTATTTATTTTTGTTTGGGTGGGTTTTTTTGCCTTTTTTTTTTTCTTTAATGTGAAATTAGAAGAAAAGAGAGAAAGGATTAATGTTTTTCCTTTCTCTTTTCCTTCCAGAGGGTGATTCTTCCTTTTCCTTCATCCGCCACCTCAGACTTTCATGATAACTACAAGCTTCACTGAATCCTGAAGTACTTGAAAGTGCATGCTGAGGTTTGTTTCACCCCATTAATGGCAAAAGCAAGCCACAGTCTGCATTAGCACATATAGATCAACAGTAGGTATTCACATCACAACACATTTTCAGTTCGTGTTTTGAAATGTTACACTCACTGGCCACGGCTCTCAATCTGCTGCTGCCCCACTGTGAACCTATGCTCACTAGTGAGGGAAATGGCAGCAAAAGAAAAGAGAGTCACAAACAGTGGGAGTTCCATTTAATAAAGAGATTTCTCTAACCTTTATGGTTTAATATTTTTGGTGAGCCAACTGTAAACAATATATGGTGGAGTAACAGTGGTTCTTTGTCTTGAGCCTGAGAGGGATTTATTTTTTTTTTTTAAGCTGTTGCTAGCCTGCAAGTTTTATATTCATGATGTTGCAGATTTATAGTGAGGACTTCACTGTGCTATACAAACCAGAAAGAAAATGGTAATCACAGCTCCAAAGACCACTGATCTAAACATCCCAAAGTAAAGCATGAACTTTACCTGCAGTATCTCCTTGGGAAGAAAGATAGATGTGTTCAGCTTTTTTTCTATAGCTAGAAGCAAGCAATTCAGGAAGACACGTGGATTGCTAACAAGAGGATTGCGAACAGGATGATCTGTGAGAAGATGTAGCTCAAAACATAAGCACTGGTACAAGCGGATCATTGGCATAAAAAATAAATAAATAAATAAATAAATCTAGTTCTGGGCACAAAAAAATGAAAAATAAGAATTAACAGAAATACTGTCCTGAGGGTCCCAGGATTTACTTGTTTCTCTAGGTGGAATGCAAGGAAGGTGAGGAGGTTATGTACCATTACACGGTAAGTGCCATAATGTAGGAAATGTGGTATGTTTGAAACGGATGGTTGCAAGGTTTTTATATTGTGTAATATATCTGCATACAAGGTTGATGCCAAGTATATTCACAATTACAATGATCGTAAACATTAACCATGCTATATTTCCTGCCTTTTCATCTTCTGAATCACATTCTTGCCCATCCCACCCATTTCTCATATCTCCTTTCTTAGCCCTCATATGACACTTTAAAACCTGCAGGCTGTTTCTGGACTGTCATCCTGGGCCTCTGACCTCTCAACTGTCCCTCATTTCAGTTATCTCTATTCCACAGAGACCAGCTGACTGTACAGAGAACTTCTATCAGCGCCAGTAAATCTTTCAAAGAGGAATATAAGACAAGTGTGTGTATGTGTGTGCAATTCAATATAGGAATGAAGGGCACATGGGAAAGTCAAGTGATTGAACATAAAATATGACTGATAGATGAGGAATAAAGGAAGCGCAGATGCACCCCAGCATTTGTTCTATCTTTTAAGAGAATGACAAGTGTTCAGCCTATTGAAGCAGGAGGGAGGTGACCTAATCATTTAAATGGGGAAGAGAAGGAAGGGGTAAGAACTTTGATTTTTTAATTTTTAATTTATTTATTTTTTTTTAAATCTCAGTTTAGAAATTTCTGACTTTTAGCTGTGCATAAGGTCACTTAACCTCTCTGTTCATCAGTTTCCTCATGTGTAAAAGGCTGGTGGTCTTCATGCTTCTTTTACCACAGAGATAAACATATCATTGCAATTAACTAATATTGGTACACATAAAGGACCCTGCAACTTTGTTGTCAGGAACAAGGTCAGGAATGCCATAAAATGGTCAAAAAGGCTCTATGCCTTGCTGGGATACACGGTCCTCTGCAGAGAGTGGTGCAGACAGCTGCTAGTTTTCCCTGAGGACCACAGCACCCTCACTGTGTGCTGGAGGGAACCTAAATCTGGAATACTGCAAAACTTTAGTCGTCCTCCTTCTGCATGGTAAAGGGTGCAGAAGTCCTCTAAGAGGCATAGCACAGAATCAGATTTCATGTGCATGTTTAGCTGTGGAAGAACACTGTTGAAGACTTGCCAAGGACAGGGGTCCAGCCCAGTGCCTTGTGTATACTGTAGGCAGTGCTGCAACCCCAAGCGCCCCTCAGATTGACTGAGGCAACCTAGGGATGACTGATAGCTGTCTTTAGTTTTGCTGTGAGTCACTTCAAGCCCAGGAATTGTTCAGGACTGGGAGGTCATTCAGGGACTTAAAGCCTGGCTCTTAGGCTGCCATTTCTCCTGGAAGCATAGTGTAGAATCTAGCCCTAGAGAAAGGATATTCTGAGTGTCAAAGCAAATTGAAAACTGTTCTGAGTGACTTCCTGAATAAGTGGAAGTCACAAGTGCAACTTTTAATATTAGGCCTCAAAGACAACAAACACTGTGTTTGGAATAGGAAACTAAAGGCATTAGGTGTATACCATAGTGCAGGTTACAAGGTAAAGAAAACAAATACTGAGCAAGCATTTGCCAATAGAGCTACATAAAGGATGTTAAAAGTGCAGATGGGTAGAATCATGTTAGTTTGACTCTTCCCATCTTAGTTTTTTGCATGGAACAAAAGTCTTGATGAGCAGTAGAATGTTATTATACTGAAGATCTGAGAGAAACTGAAGGCTTCTCTTGCTAGTAGTGATGTCATTCAATTAAGATATGATACCTCTTGTTTACATACCCCCTTGTGTGTACTCACAATGAGATATTTGTGTCTCAGTATGTGACTTAATCTCATTGCTTGCAATGGTTTGGAGAGATTCTACCTTTTGTCTGATTTGCTTCTGGAGAAATACACTGCATGGATCAGTTCTACTTGCCTTCAGAATAGTTACAGCCAGAAATAAAATTTGGCAAAAGAAAGAAAACCGGTACTGAAACTATATTGTGATACCAGTTAGTTCAACCCCTCCTCCTCCAAAGCGGGATCAGCAGTACCTTAAACTATTCCTGACAGAGAGGAATTTATCTTTCCCCATGGTTCTTTCAGCACCAGACAAAAGGATTCTGATTTTGCCTGCAGCAATGTAGTATCCTTTCTGTTTTGCCAAGCCACACAGCAGCAGGACTTTGACTTTATCTTCCTTGAAAAATGGAGTTGTCAGCAGAGGATGATTATTTATGATAGGTTATACAGGTAATAACATCAGATAGCTTCCAGGCTAGCATACTGCTTGAACTATACGAACATCAATAAGACTGCAAAAATGAAAAGTATGTCTGGAAGTTTCCTTTTAGTGCCAGATAGACTGAGTGTGACAAAACTGTTCCATGGCTGTGCCTGTTGTTATCAGGAAAGCAAGTTGCTCCTTTCCACTGCAGTCTGCCAGAAGCTGTTTCTGGGTTAATAAGTAAGATTTAAGACTTGTTCAGATTTTCCTTTAGTCTAAAAGAAAGCAGCATCATATCCCTTTACATAGCAATGATTTGTAGGTTTGTGCTCACTCACAAGACCACTCAATGATGAATGCCAATACACGGATTTTATGTAGCTAATGGGACAGCACGCAAAGACGTAAAGTGCATACAAATAACAGCTATACTTTCAGTATAATCCTGGAGTAGGGCAGATTTTTTTTTTTACTCTTTTTCCCAAGAATATCTGAAGACTAGGGAACGTAGCATACATTTCTATGTACAGCTGCACTACTACTTCATCATTTACGTGGGATTTAGAGATGCATTTACTCCAGCCCTTTAAAATTGTACTAAGCAGTCCTGGGCATAACTAGAACTCTTTTAAAACTCAAATCAAATGTTGCAAATTTTGGCTAGGGTAGTAGTGGTGGGCACTTCTCTAATTCAATGCTCATGTAATATTTTATTTTATTTTGGGACTGAGTCCCTACCGAGAGCCATAATTCTTGAACCAGAAGAAAAGATCTACAGGTTAAAATGTCACTGTGCCCATCAATCACACTTCAATGAATAGCTGTAGTTCACAAGTTATTCGACAGTGTAATGAATAATTCCAGTCTAGAACTTTTCTACAAGTTCCTTATATTATTATGTCTGAGACTAACCAAGACAAGTTGTGAGTTTCTATCTTTCTAAAAGATCTTATTTCATGAATATAAAGGGACGAAATTCAGAAATACAAGAATTGTATAATAAAATGATGAATCTGGTTTCAGAGCTAGAGCATACAATTACCTTGTACTGACAAGAGCTTCTTGCTGGCAGCCGCATATTCTTGTCCAGTGTGATACACAGCATACTTTACTGACAGTAAAGCATGTAGCATACAAAACTGGGGAGCACTTTTTAATAGCTGACAGTACACATGGGTACCAAAGGGCTACTTTGTTTCACATGTGCCTAGACAATGATCTCCTAACAGATGGAAAGCATCTGATTTCATTGATTATAGAGTATAAGGGGTAGGGAGCACAGTAGTACTCTGGTCCATGATTCAGGTGATGCTTCAGTGTTGCCTTCAGTACTGCCTTAAGAAATATTTTCAGAGAGATTACCTTTTTTATTATCTCAAACCTGAAAGCATTTTCTTTCACTTTTCTTCCCCTTCTAAAATTATTATGATACAAAAGTGTGGTTTTCAGTATAACAGTTACAGGATTTTACAACCGTAATTTAGGGAGTTTATAGAAATAATGCTATTAAAATCTTTCACAACAGGCTTCTTACATCTCAAATTTTGATGTTTGAATTAAAGATGTTTACAAATAAAAAGGCAAAAGTAAAACCAGCCTGAGTAAAAGATTTTTCTTCTTGTAGTATACATGGATTTTTTTTTTTTTACTGTAATTATGATGTTAATTTCCACCACAAGCTTTAGTCAGTAAGCACAAAAGAAAACCCAGAAGATCCAGGTCTAACTGCTTATACAGTAACATATAAAAACAATTCCCTTTTACAAACCTAAATTGCTATTGTTTTAAAACATTTTCCTGATCACATTTCATTATAAGAAGACTATAACTGAATATTCTTGCCATTTTCAGTTCATATTCAAGGTTAACATTTAGTCCTCTGAGAAAAAAAAGCTTCAGAAACATGTTCATTATCCTCATTTGCCCACACCAATCAAGTTTAATTGCTCAGTTAAATTGCCTGGTTACCTCAATTTGGAGACATTCAGCTGTTTCTATCATTTATACTCACACCAATACTCAACTTTCTCTAATAATAAATGGCTGCTTTTCCATGCCTTTTGGCTAATTGTTCAATTACAAGGGTGTGAGCAGTTCTGGCATTTGCAAGACGTGTGAAAGGCCACTTGTGAACACTCCAGGAAAACAGAATCAGTGACATTTATACATTAGGTGTTATTTCTATGCTTTATAATAGGAAGTGTATTGAAGTACAGTAGGTAGAAGAACAACCTTTAAAAATAACATCCACATTATTTTTCCTATCAATGACTCCAATTAAAATTTTCTTGGTTTTCTATTTCAAGTACACTGTTTTTAACTGTCTCTCACTAAATTCATCCTGCAGGGATATTTGCTCCCCCATCATTCCCTCTGAAGGCAATAGCTTCTACCCTAACTCTTCAGCAGTGAGAATGAGGGACTTGGGGCTGAGCAGGTTTAATGTCAGAATTCACAGTGAAATTGACAGGCTGTAGGATCTACCTCAGTACCACACGCTTTATCTTTGGAGAAAGAGATTATTATTACACTGAACACCCCCATCCCCCACCTCCTCAGTAGACTGTGAAAGAGGAGAGCATGTAGAGGACTGCTGTCTTCCAATCTGCTTTCTTGCCACCTCCAACCCCCCTACTCCATATTTCTTACCTGTTGGTTTTATGGGGTTTTTTTCCTTCACTCATCTTCTGTTTTTTTATGTGCTCTCTTTAAGCAACATTTTTCTCCCAGTTCCTATCTTCTACTCCCATTTCATACCACTTTTCCTTCCTCTATCTTGATTCCTCTTTGTAAAGTTTCTTCTCTTTCCACCTCTGTTTTTATGGTTCTTCCTTCTTACTCTTCCCTCCCCCCTGCTTCCTTACCCTCTTGTCTTCCTTCTCTATTTCTCCTCTCTGAGGACTTTCTGCCTTTGGCTTTTTCCTGTAGATTGGGTTCAATTGTGTCTTTCATGAATGCTGATTATTCTGGTCAGAGCTCTATGAGTATTACACCAGATGAATAACTCCTCATTTGAATTGTGCCTTGCAGCCATTTAGCAGGAAAGGAGTGTCACACCCAACTTTGACTGACAGCTGATTGGCAGGCAAGAAAAGCAGCCACCATCTCTCATGGGATCGCTCAGAAGCTTGCAGAGGGAGATAAAATGTCAAAACCATTGTGATCTACAGCCTTTGCTAAAAGGCTTGAGAGATCAAACTAGATCAGACGCAATCCCATTTTAGCTTGGAAAACTAAGCTTTATTGTTTCTGCTTTGAATGTCACCTTCAATAGCATAATTTCTACATTCTGCGAGAGGGACTCCTATAGACTGTGGCACCTTGGGCAGTGTAGACTCTCCATAGGCTTACCACAAGTGCATTAGCTCTTCAATTCACATAAAGGTTGTTATCTACATGGGGGTCTGCTGTTCAGGGAGGTGGATATTCTCATAGTTAAGCTGTGCCTTTTTTTTTTTTTCTCATTATTATTTTTACAGACCCTTTTCTAACTGTCAGCATGCTTTGAGCTTAGAAATCTTCAGCTGCCTTTTGCTTCTTAGCGTGTAAGCGCAGTGCGCTTCAACCGTTTGTAATAGCATGACTTGTGGTATTAAGGTCATGTTAGAGAGTCCACAAAACCTCATCAGAAAATGAGTGCAAGCATTGTTGTATGCTTAATGAAAAAGGGAAATGGTGGGAAATAAAAAGGGAGATGGATGCCTTTTGCTGGGTAGAATCCTCACCAAAATATGTGTACTGTGAATCCTAAATATTTTGGACCAATAAGTTTTCTGTTTTATATGCTTTGACTTTAGCAAAATTAATGAGCATGAGAGAAGATGCATGTTACAATTTAAAGCTAAAAATCTAGCCTAGACAACTCTGTAATTAAGCTGCATTTTTTCCAGCCAAAAATAAGAAAAAAAATCTTTAACATAAATGGGCATGATTTGCCATGGGATTTGCTGGTTAAATGAGGAACTTCCCGCTGCTGATTGCAATTTGAAGCTGACGTGTAGTAACCAGTGTTTCTTAAAACAAAATACAGAATGCATATGTAAGAATCTTACCTTGCCAACATACTGGTAGTCCGTTCCTGTGTATTCCTCCAATAAAAAGAACTGATTCCACATCCAGCTTCTTTTGGAACGACGGAGGTCTTGCCTGCTGTTTCCAGACAACACCAAAACTTTTCCCTTTTCTGGAAAGCCACTAGTCCTTTGGGATAATGGAGTTAAGAAAGTTTGGTGGGGCTGACCAGCCCAAAACAGCAGCCAGAAACAATGGTAAGTTCTCATCACGGCAACACAAGAAGGTCTAAATAATGAGGTTTTGTCTTGTCCTCAGATTAACCTACTTTACTGCACTGAATCCAGTCTCATGCCATCTTCCTTCTTTAAATAGTCTTTGCAGTCTCAAAGGATCTCTGAAAAGAAAAATAACAACTTTTTTTAGCATTTTCAAAGGTACTTAACATTCAGTACTGCAGCAAATAAGTAAAAAGAAGTAGAATAGCAACAGTGATTATTGAAAAGCTAAGCTGTTTCTGGTTCAAAATGTTGCAAGCATTCCTTCAAATAATCTGAGTGAATTTATACTGAGTAGGAAGAAGGAGTCACAATGTTTGTGGTTTACTTTTTTTCTTGGGTTGTGAGTTTTTTCCCTTTAACTGGATTTAATTGTATTCATCAACTAAGGCAAACCAAGCATTTATCTTTTTGCTGCCTGAACTTTGGGATATAAATGATTAGTTTCTGATTGGTGATCTCAATGAGGTTACCTCCTGACATGGAAGAAGGGCTAGCAAGAATGCTCACTGTCTTCCCAGGAGGCATTTTGTTGCCATAGTCGTGGGCTGAAGATCCTGAACTTAGATAACTCCAGGATTTTTCCCTCACATTCAAGAGGCTGTCCCTTTGAATTCCTTTAAGAAGGGTCAGGCAAACAGATAAGTGAAATAAATGTGCAATATTTGTTAATATCTCGCACATACTAGCCTGCTTGATACTGCATAAGAAGTGAATATTCTGGTTTTCTCAGTTACCTACTGAATTTTATACTGAGTTTTAGATCTTTAAATACATAATTATATATGTTAATACTTTCATTAATAACTTCTAAAAAAAAATAAATCTGCTAGTTCATCTTCACTTGTGGGCTCTTACTAGCTACTGATTTCTACGACTATTAATACTAAGTATCTTTGCACCTACAAAATAATTATGAAAATTATCCCTATCTTTGAAGATTGTATGATTTTTTTCACATACACACAAAAAATAAAGCTACATATATAGTACCAGTGTGCAGTGCAGACAGTTCTGGTTTTTAAAATTTGAAAGCTTCTTTTCAGGAATAAGAAATTATATTGTCTGTCTCAGGTAACCAGTCCTGCAAAATGCCTAATGAATGAGCTTTGGAACATTTTATAATGTGAAGAAATCAGAATTACTTGACAGAAACATTCCACCACATATATTTTTCATAAATAGTTTGTTAAATTTTTAGTCTGAACAGATCCATACTCTTAGAGAAGTATCATTTAATTAATTTTTATTTAGTTTCACACAAATGCTCTTTGACAAAGTTAATTTCTTCAATATTCTGATCAAAGCCCAGTAAATCATTCACAAACTTCAATGCAGCAACTCTCAGTATTTGCAAATAAAGATTGTGGAATAACAGTCAAATTGAAAATAGATTTTTTTAATTTGTTTTAGTCTGTGTTTTCATGCAACACTATTTGGATCATAATCTGTATCAAAGGCCAATTTTTTCCCTATGTGTGTTTGGATTTTTTTAAAGATGTAAATCAGGAAGAATTTAACCTCTGAGCTACACTGGTGTAGTTAAAGCATTTTCAATGCCTCGGGTTAGCCACTCTCCTACTCGTCATTGTTCTTAGTAATTGTATAATATAAGCTCAAGTCTCTTACATTTCCTTTTAGTAAATAATTTTCTTAGCTTTTAGATGAATAGTGGGTAATGGAACAGGGCTGTTCAAACAATAATTTTATCGCTTCACAAGGTAAAAATACTGTTAAAATGTAAGGAGTCAGTTTTTCAGCATTAAGAGAACAGACCCCCTGCTCACCACAAGAAGACCTCCTCAGAGGAGGAGCAGAAAAAGTCAGCATGACTAAGCTTTACAATGTGTTCAACAACTACCTTCAGTACTATTCATAGAGCACTGACAAGTAAATGTGAAGGTCACTAGAAGGGGACATGAGCAGATTCAGATACCAGGCAAGGGGTGAGCTGAGGTGGCTTTAACTCTCTCTCCATTCATAGTCTCTCTTACCCTCCTCCTGTACCCTTCTGACCCATGTAGAGTCTTGTCCTTTATGGCTCTGCCAACATCCACCCCTCTAAGCCCAGCTCTGAGTGGAGCTGATCTGGTGGGCACCTTCCCTGACTTGAAATAAAAGAGGAGATTATGCCTCATGACTTCTGTGTCCTTGCTAGGATGCTTTGTGGGGAGGTTGGGGCCTGCCCAGGTGAGTTAATTAGTGCCCCAGCAACAGCATCCCTGGTGAGCTGCCATGTACCAGCACACCCATCATGATCTGTGCTCAGAGTACAGACGTGAAAAGACAGATGAGATGGTAGCTCTGGCTGTGTGTGTGTTGCTTGCCTTATTGGGGAAGCAGGGCCTGAGATAGGGAGTGCAGCATATGAGCAAACCTATTATTTTGCTATTAGTGAAGTCTGCATGGATTGCTGACGCATGAGGGAGTGAAAATCATTACTTGACAGGCTCCCCCAGTGCCCATCTCATCACTCCTATGGACCAACCCCGCAGCGGGGCCCCATACCTCTGCTCCTGCACATAACATTTCCTGAGCAGCGCTGCCTGGAGTAGCATTACCTAGACAGGATTTGTGCCAGCCTTTCAAAGGATCAGTCCTTCAAATGCCAATTGCCAGGAAACAATTATTCCTATGGGGGAATTTTGTGCACTTGAAGTTAGCTATATTTCACAGCTCTGATGTCATGGGAGAGGTTTTATAGTGGCTCAGGCCGAAATATAGCTTACAAGAATGATATCATAGCTGTGAAATACAGCCTTTTACTCTTTTTTTGCAGAGATGTGTCCAAAATGCTGAAATAAGGGCATGATCCCATAATACCCTTCTTCTCTTGGTAGTCTTCACAAAGCAGCAGAGCAGCTACGGCCCAGCAGCTTCCCTTGTGAGTGGCAAGAGATGAAACACACCTTTGCAGATGTTGGATTAAGTGCGCAATTGGGTAAGTACCAACTGAAGTGCGGTGTGTCTTTGCCCTACAGGTGCTAACTATTTTATGGGTCACAGTGATAAAATTCAGGTGAGTGAATAAAAAGGGCAAGGGCACTATAGTCCGAGATAAGCTTTTAGTGAAGAGTGAGATCCTGTGGCTCTTAATGTCATTTTGTGGCCCAGGCCCAATGTCTTGTCCTGCAGGGTAGCCTCTGCAATGTAGTAGTTTTTCTCATACAATCTTCTGTATTTTGAAAACAAGTCATTCACCAGAGATACATTATTTTCTGTAAAGGTAGATGTGCAAATATAACTGATGCGACCTTGGAACTGGGCTAACATTTCTTTGTTTTCTTCACAGCGCACAAAGACAGGCAATAAGAAAAAAGGGGCTCTTTAAACATGGCATTTCTCAACCATCAACTGGTTGGGGAACTCGCTGTGTTAATCAGCTGTCACGAGTGAAAAACAATTTTACCGTAGAACAGCCTCAGACAAGTGGCTTAGCTCTGTCAGCTCAAATATATAGCAAATCTGGGTTTTTTACAGAAGAAGGAATCTGCATAACCAAGCTTAAAAAAAATACCAGTCTAACTTTAGGTATGATGATTGTTAACATAAAAGCAATGTCACTTGCAGTCACAGAACTGTCTTTGGTATGACAAGTCGTAGATTTAAAGTTTGCGTTCATGCCTCTTTGAAGGATTAAAACCTTAGACAATTGCTTAATCACTATAAATATCAACTTGCCTAAAAATTATTTCCCTTAGGTGATTCATAGTCAAACTTTCTATTCACCCTCTACCCCACCATATTGTTAATGTAGGAAATGTCTTAATGCCACCAATGCAAGAATTCAGTGCAAATTTGCACCCTTCCAGAGAAATATTTAAATTATTTCAACAATAAATCAAAGACAAAACATATATATTGGAGTCACTCTTATTAATCTGAGAGCTCTGCCCTGGAAATGACTTTCTGGCAGAGAGAACCAGGTATAGGTTCTTGACATCAGGAAGCCCAAAGAGGTTCCACCTCTGCTGCCACTCAGCACTGGGGGTTGTGTTGCTTTTCCCAGCTAGTGGTTAAATAAACCAGACTAGCAAAGAGCTTTACCATGACAGGCGTCAGCAAGGAGATGGAAACATTTTTGATTCACTCCTTTCTGCTTGGCCTGGAGAAGAGAAGGCTCAGGGGAGACCTTGTAACAGTCTTCCTGTACTTAAAAGGGGCCTACAAGAAATGTGGAGAGGGTCTTTTTACAAGGGCATGTAGAGATAGGACAAGGAGTTGGCTTGAAAGTGAAATAGGGTAGACTTAGGTTAGATATTAAGAAAAAATTTTTTACCGTTAGAGTGGTGAGGCACTGGTACAGGATGCCCAGAGAAGTTGTGTATGCCCCATCCCTGGCAGTGTTCAAGGCCAGGCTGCATGGGGCTTTGAGCAACCCAATCTAGTGGAAGGTGTCCCTGCCAGTGGCTGAGCGGGATTGGAACTGAATGATCTTAAAGGTTCCTTCTAAACCCAAACCATTCTGATTCTACAATAATACTCCTCCCTCAATAGATTCTTAAAGGAATATGATTTATAAAGTGTCCTACACTGCACTTGAGGATAATTTCTTTTTCAGAACCCATGCATTCAATTATATTTCTGTATGTATTTATACATCTTGGACAATAGGGGGTCCTGGTTATAAGATTTTAAATAGCCTCTAAATATGCCAACAACCATCAGCATATCTAAAGTTTATGACGTACATAATCTTTATTCAAACAGAAGTGTCAGTAAAATAAATCTTTTATTCCCCAGTCATCTAGGTACAGTTTCATTGTCTGAGGGTTGGATACAAAGCTTCATGTGTTAGTATTAAGGTCCATTAGTACACTGGTATGGATGTTAGTTGTATTTTCAAGAATTGATAATCTACTCCTATTCTCACACAGAGGCTGAATGAAGAGGTGAAAGTTTATGGATGATGTGGCAGAGTAATTTAGGAGACTGAGCATGAGAAATGTTTTAGGTTTTCAGGTGGTTTTGGGTTTTATTTGGGGGGGGTTGTTGGATTTTTATTTTTTTTTAATTTATTCCTATGACACAATAAACTGTATTCATCCTCATGGCAATTGCTTAGGTTCTTGGGAAAAAATGCACAAAGGCAGGGAATAGACCCTGCTCTTTCATTCCAGCAGGTTCACTATGAATGTACCAGTATGTGTGCCTTTACTGCCCCCAGATCAGGTCTGATTTATGGTTGGTGGAGGAAAGACATAGATTGGTCCCTGCCAACAGCTGTACTATGTGACATGTGTAGCACCACCTTTGGAAGAAAAGGAGAGTTCTGACCTGTAAGCTTTAATTTATGTCTATTTTTGTAGAAGACGGGAGGATGCATTAAGAATATTCTGATATCACATCTTCTAGGTGCTGACCTAGCCAGGCAAACTGATCATGCTTAAATCCCAAACAATTCTACAGAGCAGGTTGCCAGCCACAATAACTGGACTGCTGTCTTCAGCTTCACAGTTACCCTGTGCAGAAGAGTCAATTGGTAGTCCCCTGGTGACACCATGCAGTCTTCATATTCACACAATCCTGCAGGAAGGACCTTTCCCTAGCTCAAACATCAAGTGCTGGTGTTTAAGTTATCAAGCCTGAGAGAGAGGAAGACATCAACACTTCATTGTCAAAGCCTGAGGAATGAAAGGTGGGGAAAGCATTAATGGGTAAGGAGGATAATGGTCAAATTATCCTGTGTTTGCTGTATAATGTGTGACAGTCCGTGGTATGCAATGAGGCATTTCAGGTAACAACCTGGTGATCATTTGCTTGGATTTTACCTTGTTGCAAAGCCCTGCTAAAGAAACAATGTTCAAGTCCATAAGAGAACTTTAATGACTCAAAGGAGCCAAGGACCAGAGGCTGTCCTTGGAGCTGTCCTTGCAAATGTAAAGTATGTGGCTCTACTACCCCGCAGGCAAGACTGCAAGGAAATGATGAAAGTTGTTAGGAAAAACTGCAGAAAAATGACTTTCTCATCGGAGAGGGAGAGGTAAGGTTAAAATAGCAGTAGTTGCACAAAGAAAGCATCCCAAAAAGACAGAGGCTTCCAAATTTATCATATTCATTTATTTCCAGTGTCATATTCATATATTTTAATATATCATATTGATGCATTTTCATACATAGCAAAGAATTCGTTGCTAGATCTTCAGTAATAGCTAAGATTCATGTGCTCAGAAGCTGTAACACGGCAGACTTGTCCATAATTGACTTGGACTTAAAAAGCAGTTGTTGAGTTTGAGCTTACTTTGCAATTCTGTCTCTCTTATGACCAGTCAGATCCGAAAGTCTCTATCTAATAATTTTCTCAAGTCTGAATTGGCTTTTACAGATCTGAAATAAAAATTATCTTTTTTCTTCATTGTCTATGAGGTATTCCTCTGTAAATATGTCATAAACTGAAAAAAAGGTCATTTTTTCACTGTAAAGGTAGCTGATGGAATTTTAATCTTCTGATGTTCACTTTTTTGATATCTTTGTTATATAAACCCATATACTCTAGTGATCATTCCTGTAAATACACATCTGAAATAACAAAGCAGAACAGAGCCAAGAGAGATTTCAAACTGAAAGATTTGTGGGTTTAAACTAGAGGTACTTTATGAAGACATCAAGTATATAATGTAATTGCAGCCAGCAGTAGTTGATTATAGTGTCTTTCAAAGTCATTCTTTTTTATTCAGTTCTCTCAGCAGGAAAAAAAGATCCAGAACTATAAAAATAACTAAATGCAGCAGAAATGTTAAGATAACTACTACCTCTATCCTGCCTTGGGATCTATCAACATGGTGCTTTTGAACAATGTAACTGCTTTAACTCTAATGGACCTGAATGCACACAAACACCAGCCTTCACAAGAGTGCATGCTGACAAAAGAGAAAAAGTGAGAAGTGTATCTTCTTCTTTAGGTCATGAATGGCAGTGGCAAAAGATGAATGTTCAGTAGCTGGGGAGTGAATTGATGATAATGTTTGTTTGCTCTCAGATATTTTGATTTTTACAAGACTTTTTACAAGGGCATGAAGGTATAGGACAAGCTTGAAACTTCAAGAGAGTAGATTTAGATTATTAGGAAGAAACTCTTTACTGTGAGGGTGGGCATCCACCGGAACAGGTTGCCCAGAGAAGCTGTGGATACCCCATCCCTGGAAGTGTTCAAGGACAGGTTGGACAGGGCTTTGAGCAACCTGGGCTAATGGATAGTGTCCCTGCCTGTGGTGGTGGTGGGGGGGGGGTTGGAACTAGATGGTCTTTACAGTCCCTTCCAGCCCAAACCATTCTATGATTTTATTTTACTTATTTTTTTTACCTGACATTTGGAAAAGCCTTAGTATCATCTTGTTTCAAGTTGCCTGCTCTAAAGCTCTTGATTTAACCACACTGGGAGTGTATCTTCTATCCACTGTGCATAAACCATCTCAACACACAAGATATAATAATGGCGCAGAAAAGGAAATATTTTTTCCATTGTACGGTTGCATTAAGTGACTTTTCTGTGGCTGTTCAAGAATATCTGTGGTGGGGCTGGAACCTGGATTTAGATTTCTTGAGGCATACAGCAGCATTTTAATCACAAGGTTGTTCTTCTTACTTTCTGATGGTATGCCGGTCCAAGGCAAAATATCTGTGCTTTAACCACCACGCGCACCTTTGCTGCACTTACTGCCTGGATGCTGGTGTATGCTGGAGGGTGTGTGGAGACTGTAGTTGGAGCACCTGGAAAAGGACCTGAAGTTCCTGGGGTGCGCAGGCAAGAGCAATGACTGGTAAAAGAGCAGCAACCTTATGCAGGTGCCCCAGGATAGTCACTTCTGCAAGCAGCTATATGGAGGAAGAGGAATTTACCCAGCTCTAGCTGATCCGATCCAATTTGTGCACTACCTCTGCACGGCATTAACAGGAAGCAGGGTGTGTCTTGCAAAAATCTAGCTTCTTCAGCCTTCTGCAGGAGATGCGGGGACAGGCCCCCACAGTAGGAAGTGTTTTCACTGTTTTCTTACAGTGGGAAGCATTCTGCTAATGCTATGTTATAATCTAAAATGGGGAATAGGTGTGCAAGTAGTAGGTAATACAGATTAAAACTGTAAATTACATTAAGTTGCTCCTTGATAGAAAGAAGACTAAAACAGTTAAGCTGTTAACTACATTTACTAGGAGAACAAATCAGTAGCACTTCTACTACTGTGCATATCTGGACATGGGTCTCTTATTCTTGATCAATACCTTAATGTTACAGATTGGCAAATGTGCATGGAATCATAGCCAAAGGGTTTTCAGCAGTACCAAAAGTATCCTTGAAGCCATGAAACCTTATTCCCTGTTGTAGTACTTGGTGGAAGTCTGCAGTATTGGAATCATGTGAAAGTTACTGTTGTTTTCCGACATATAGTCATGGTTTAAAACCAGCCAGTAACTCCACCATGCAGCCACTCACTCACACCCCATCTTTCCCTCCCATCCCAGGCAGGATGGGGAGAAGAATCAAAAGCTATCATCAAAGTTGTAGTTGCTTATATAAAGTTGAGGTTTTCCCTAACCCTTTTTATTTATTTATTTTAGAATAGGGAACTAGGCAGGTTCTTCAAAGCTGAAGTGTCATCAAAAAGAAATTCAGTCTAACTTATGCATTGAAATTTGATGTCTGAAAAGGAGTCTAGTCTCCCTATGTAGTTAATAGAAAGTGAAAGGCTCTTGGGTGACTTGAAATGCCTAAGTTAAAGCATTTTGTCTCTCCACTGAAAAAACTACATGGTTTGAATACCACTTCTGTTTTATTTTTTTAGACTCTGTTACATGAAAGTCTCCTAAACAGGATCTTAGAAGCGATCAGTGACATTTTGGAGGTTTTATTGCAAAACAAAAATAGAGCTATTTTAAACAAGACTCTGTTCTAAGAAATGTATGAGATTCCACCATCCAAAAATATCTAGTAAAGGAACTATCCCAAATCTTTAGATACATTAAGAAAAAAAGTGAGCTGCTCCCTGAAAATTGTTTCTCCCAGTGTAGGTGGGATATCCTGTTTTGCTTTTTCCATGCATACTCAGACTTAGGTGCCTAACTCTATACCATCAGGGGAAGATTAACCACAAGCTTCCGTAAGTGAGACAGAATCATAGACAACAAACCATTTCTGTGCTGATCAGCAATTACTCAAAGCCAAGGTGTCAGATATACCCTCCAAACACAAGAGAAAAATCTGGGCTTGCAGCTGCTTCAGTGGTATTGCAGTTCTCCCTCAAGTATTGCAGAGTGATAATGAAGGCACAGGCTATACTGCCATGCACGTAGCCACAAAAGAAAGGAGGAGACAAGGTTTCTTTTTCAACAGGCACCAGTGCATCTTCCTATAAAAGACTATTTTTGACATCAGTAATTCGGCAGTTCAATAACAGATACAAGTAAAAGAAAATTCTTTGCCAGGAATGTTTTGGGCAGTGTACATTTTTGTTAAACAAGGTATTAATTTCTAAAACCCTGATTTATTCCCTACAGAAGAAACCCACAAACTGCGATAACAGAACTTTTATGACAGGTGGTACAACTGAAGGCAAGCAGCGAAGCAGAGTTCATTTGATTCTAATTTAGACATGTTAGAGGCAATGCACTTTTCATATGCAGAAAAGAGATTGTCCTTTTTATTTTTTTCCTTATTTACAACTGTCTTTAACTTCAATAACCACAATCCTACCTGCCATTGCTGCTGTCTGTCTGTTTGTTTGTTTGTTTGGGGTATTTTAGTGACCCTAATCTCTTTTCCCTGCTTTTTGCAGTTCCCCCCTACAGACACTCTCCTTGCCACCACCATTTCCAGCATGCCCCATTTCATCTGCAGCAGAGCAAAGCCATTGTTTGTCTTAAGCAGTTTTCCATTTACCAGCTCCTGTTTGCTTCTTTCTCTCTGCTAGAGGCTTAGTGCTCGCTATATTTTTCTTTATTTCTTGACAGAAACATATGCTAATTTCCTACTCTGAAGTTAGGCAAAAACAATCACTAGGTGGGACATAAGGTACTGGACCTGGGGAGGATAGAAATAGTTAAACTTTGGATCTGTATTTGATTGCCAAGGGCTTTCCTATTGCTTATAGACTTTCATGGTCATTTACCATTGTGAAATGAATGCAGAGTGCTACCAAATCAAAAATGCTGCAATGCTCGGCTCATTGCAGGCAACTGAACTCCATTTGTGCAAATACATTCTAACAGGAGCAATCAACTGGAAAATAGAGAGATACCCATTAAGACTAATTTCATTACGAATGTGCTATTAAAAGAACTGTAGATTAGTAGGTCGTGTCTCTTTTCTGATGAAAGAGTCTATTATTTCTTTGATCTTGGTGGTAACTGGCTGTACTAAATAGCTACAACTTCTTCAAAAGCTTCTTAATGTTACCCCTGTTAACTGCAAAGCTTAAGAAGCTGTAGCAAAAGACAGAAAGGCTAACGCAGATCTGTTGGCCTCCTTTATGAGATATCTTAGCCTACTTGGCAACCCATTAAGGATCTAGGAGATCTTATCAAGCAGGGCTAGACTGGATGGCAGAAGATCTGGAAGACGGATGGCAGGAGGGTTTACCTTTGGCAAGTCCTCCTGGGCTATCCTCATGCTAGCATTAAAAAAAGCTGTAGCAGTGAGAGGAACTGATCATTTCCAAGTAATATCAGTTACTAGGAGTGGGTAATGACTTAAAATGGGAATAAGGCTTGCCTGATGTTCATTCAGGGTGAATAAATACCAAGCCGTGACGGCAGGGATGTTCTAGCAGTCTGACTAGTAAAATATTCTTGTCCAGACAGGATGGTATTCATTCATCCTACAACTTCAGGCCAGAAGCATCTACACTCTGCCCGTACTGAGGTAATAAGCTTTACCACTGCAGTGTGTATTTCCAGCCACAATGATTCATTACTTAACTGAGATTTTGTGAACAGTGAGTGAACAGTTTCTGAAACTCTTGAAGTTTCTTCAATAGGAAACATACATACTTGCTTTTCAAATCATTAATCTGAGAGGTGGCTTTTTTCTTTGACAAGGGCCTTTTAATATGTTTTTGCTAGTAATTTTATGCTTCTCAGAATATGAAAATGTATAAAAGAATAATGTTCCTTGTGACTGAATAGCTTCTGAAGTATTTAATAATGCCACTTATGTCACCAGTTCTTTGAAAAAAATTAATGAGTTGTTTAATTAGGAATATTGAGGAAATTTGAATTAAACTATTTTTTTCCCTCTCTTGGTTCACACAGCTCTGCATACATACACTGTGAACAATAAATGAACAATAAATACTATACAGGTGACTAATCCCTTCGCTTGTATTAAAGCATGCTCCTCTGGGCATTGAAACCAATAAGAAAGTTCCTTTCAATGTTATGCAGTCACATCCCTGTGAACATTTCTTCTTAGGAGTGAAAAAAAACCTGGGAAAGATTCCAACCTGACTTAAAACAATCGGTGTTCATAGCATTGTCCAATGTTTTGCTATTGTATGTGGAATCTTTTGGGGATTAAACACGGTCTATATTTTTTGGAAGTGGGGTCTCTCATGGAATTACTGAAATATTCCTCTTGTGTAATGCAGACAATGAATATGTTGCTTTATTTTTAAAATCTGTTCCAGACAGACTCTTTGCTATTGTTTTTCATGGAAAGGAGAGGTAGTCATGCTACAAATCTTAGATATATTTTTGATGTTAAATAACTATGTGACCATCATATGCAGCAAATTGAGGATTAAAAGCTTCCAGGACAGCCTTGCAATTATGTTTTAGACAACTGAAAGAGCTAATCCAAAAAATATAAAAAGTGTAATGCAAGTGGTTGTTCTTGGTCAGGGATTCAGCTGAACATTGCTCTGGGCAAGCCACTGAAGACGACAAAATTGGCCTTCTTTGCTCAGTGCAGTTTTGGTTTTGATTCTGAATTAATTCCATGGAGTTGCCAGGATTGATAGCCAAGATCAAAAAATGCTGGATAAGTACACTGGGAGGAGCAGAATTAAAAGAAACTATTTCTGCATAATTTGTGCTTTCATGCCTCTAAACAGCTGTCTCTGTTTAGAAAAAAACAAAGAGATATTCATTTGGACAAGAGATTTCTTATTTCAGAAAATCCTTTTCATCTAAAAGGCATTCCCCCGAGCAGTTAATGCCCAAGAAATGTATTTCCAGTACGAAATGAAACTTGACCAACTGAGGTGTTAGTACAACCACTGGCACTACTCCTTATATGAGAGAGGGGTAAATCTGATATTCTTTCATTAGTGGGAAGACTGCTCTATATGTTTAAGTATTTTCTTGAGCCAAAACTGAACTTCTCTGATGCTCTTACAAAACGCGGTAAACAGAAACAACCAGCCTCAGTCTTGTTGAAACTGAGAAATTGATGTTGTAAGAGCCAGCATGTCACTCCTTTTATTTTTTTATGTTTCTTAATTCTACTATTGCTTCTTTCAGTTGTCACTATTTTTACTGGCAAAATTTCAGTTAGCCTGATATTAATGGCTACAGCTGAAGACAGTGGAACTTGAACACCACATGAAGTGACCAAATGTTTACTGACTGTATCTAGAGAAATTCACGCTTTTGCAACAAAGGATGCATTTAATTAAATCTCAGACATTCCTAAAACTAACACTTATTTGCACTCATAATATGTTCCAACCCAGCATTTTAAATATTACATGCACTTCTAGTGCGCTGTGAGTGTTGTCAGCTTAGGCTGCTTCCTTCTGGAGGAATAAAAACCTCCTTCCTGTCAAGGTCACTCAGCACTGATGCTGAAGTCCCCCTCTCTGCTTTCCTGTTTTCTTCTCACCTTTAATTCTGGGCAAACTAATGTAAGCTGAAAATTATCAGGTTGCCCTGAAGGGTTTATTCACCTGTCTAAGGTACCCACATTGTCTCAATTACCAAGGATTCTGATCACTTAATAATCTCTATTGTATTTATTGTCGGAGTAGTTTTGTGAGAATTGCAAAGCTAACATTCCTGAAGATAGAAACAGAGTGAATGTAAAGACCAGACCTTCAATGGCATTTAGAAACCCAGCTCTTACTGCATTCAGGTCAATGGTATTTAAGCCTCTTATCCCATGATATTTTAGCACCAATTCAAAACAAGAGAACAGTATGGGCGCTGAAAAATCTGAGGAATCATTATAAACTGAACATGGATAAACTCATACCTACATGTGTATTTTCCTCATTACTCTGTAAGTTTTCATGCATTCGAACTCTAGTCTTAACTTTGTTTTTAATGATGTTTTCTTACAACTTTGTTTTTAATGATGTTTTCTTTACTGAGCTTTAAGACATTTACAGTTTTATGATATTTCTCACCTGATGGATGAAGATAAGTTTCAAAACAAAATCAAAATTACACCAGCAGCTTGTTAGCTCCATCTATACATTATCTGTTGAATTGACTGTCTTGTAATAAAATATTGTTTCTTCAGTTACATAACCAATCCATAATTAATCTTTTTTAAACCAGAAATTAGATTCTCTTGCCTATTTAAAGCCTTGCAACTTAGCAACAATGCAAGTGTTAGGGACATATAGGTAACATGAGGGGAAGTCTCCTCTGGAGTTATCAGCCTCTGCTCCCTCCCTATAATCTCTAACCAATACACCTTTCATCTGATTTACTACAGGTTATTTTACACTGCAGGTTGTAAAATGATTTATTTTCCAGTATGGGCCCTTATAAAGCATCAGGGATTATCCAAGATTCAGGCTGCCAATGAAAAAACATGGTATTTCATTAAATGGGCAATTTAAGATTTATTATTTTAGATTTTCATTCCTTTTTGTTTTCAAATGCCTGAACTTTGTCAGAAGTGTGATACATTGTCACTTACTACCATATTGTGAATGTTGATCATGCATGTGTGTATATATAGATATATATACACATTAAAAATATATATATTTATGCCTGCACCTGTGTGCTGTACATTACTACCTATACCAGTAATAGCTATAGTAATGCTACTGTTGCTGGTGGGAATTGAACTTTGATAACAGTGCTGAATGGCCGAAAAGTGTCCTTTACGTTAGTATCCAGAACAGGATAGAGGGTTACAATCATAAGCCACTGTTCCTTGAAATCAACATGTGACTCTGTCAGATGTGAATAAAGCTGAGTGACTTCAGCTTGAAAGGAAACCTTAGGTGTTTGGAAGAATACCATATAACACTTTGACTGCAGTTCATTTGGCTTTAACTGGAAAAAGATCAGATAAGCAGAGTTCTACTGACAAAAACATTGACATAATTGGTATGTACAAGAGTGTGCATGCATAAGCAGTACCAGTGTGAACACAGCTTTTGTAGTCTGCACCTTAGGAAATAAGATGTTGCCACTGCTACTGGAAAAATTGCAGATTTTGTTTTACCTTAACTCAGGCCACTTCAGGCTTTGTCTGGTCCTGAGATTATGCTTCTTATTTTGGCTGAATTGCCCAACAGGTGACTAATATCCAACTTACTTTTTGTGTTGGCTTCAGTCTGTGAAATAGCATTTCAGGAAATTATACCATGTATCTTGTTCCAACGACTCCTAGATGATCATTCTGTAAGTAACGTTGGGCACCAATGAAAGATACACTTGCAAAAAACTGCGTGAAGATCTCAAGCAGACCCAGGACTGAAGAGAAACTGACCTTCAGCAGCACACTTCTTCCAGTGAGGAAATGAGGGTGCTAATTATTTGCTTTTGCTACTCATAAGAATGGTAGGCATGACACGACAAAAAAAGGTAGATATCAGGAAGTTGGTGACTAACAAATTGGATTGTACTATTAATGGGAATTAGCAAGGATTAAATAATACCGACTATAAATTTTAGCGTCATTGTAACTGGACTTAGAATAACTCTTTTATCCATTTTGATTTTACTGTTGAAATGTTAATTATACCAACAATAAACTCTAATCGTTGGGTCTGCAGAGAAGGCGTGTTTCCCTGTGCCAACAATGAGATTTTGACTGTAACGTTCTTTGTCAAACGGGCAATTTTTATACATCAGAAGTGTGAAAAAGGGGAAATAATGAGAAGCAGCAGCAAGGAGAAAGAGGAATGGTAGCAGAGAGGCTCCTAGCTTGGCAGTGCTTCAGAATGGAGACACAGCTGGTTATCCAGCTGTGAGCCTGGGACACAGCCAGATGAGGAAGACTCAGAGCACACCTCCCAGATGTACAGTTTCACTGAATTTATATTAAGCTCATGCCAATATATACGTCAAAGTGGCACTTTGACGTATCAACTGGTATCACAAAGGGTAGGTTTTTAATCCAGCCTGGCAAGGAACATTTGTGGGTGTCCCTCCCCTGTACTGTCTGCTTGGAGCAGCATTAGAGGTAGGGAACTGCATGTAGTCACAAGGTCTGTAGCTGCCTTCTTAGTCCCAGCATAACTTTTGCTTTTGAAGCAGCTCCCTATTGGCAGTTTTGCACTGTAAGGAGAGGCCCCATGCCAAAACAGGCAGCATCAATTCATTAGTGAAGGCTGACTGAAATTTAGAGGTGCAGCATGTAATTTAGAGGTGCAAGGCAAACATGGGTGAGGGTGACTTTAAGCAGCCTTGTTTTCTGGCATGCTCTGGGGCCTGAAGTGGCCCTTGACAAAACCTAGGCAGTCCTAGGGAGCTCTGTAGTCGCTACAGCAGCCTGTGCGTTGCTGATTAGTCTCTTCTTCCCCAGATCTCTGCATCTAGAAGCTGCAGTCCAAGATCACCCTTGACATGTTCTCTGTGCTGATAATACACATGAGCAGAATGGCTGGAGTTCAGTTCCTGTGCAAATTATGAAGTCTAGGGAAATGTGTCCTTCCTGACAGTATATGGGGCTTTTAAGTCTCCTTTAACAGCTCCGTAGTAAACAGGGTATCTGGGAGAATGGTGTATTGCTCCCTATTCATATCCAATTCCAGTGTAAGGTGTGACACATGAGTTGGTTTTCTCAATCATAAAAAAAGAAAAAACCAACATGCCTCGCTGCTCTTGAAAGCTAAACAGGGAAAGAGAGCATTTCACTTCAGTGGAGTTGCATACCCATTGAACTGACATGGTGGGGAAAGAGCTAGGTTGTGGTTCCTGTGTGGGCTTCCAGTTAAAAAGCACTTGAGCCATGTGTTCTGAATAAGCATATGAAGGAAAACGAGATATCGTCAAGGAAAAATGGCAATGTCTGGCCTGCCTTGCCGTTCCTTCTGAAGTGGGGGAGTAAAATATATCATCCCTGGCCAACCTCTGCATATTGAGTTAAGCCTAACATTTGGATTTATTAATAGTACAGCTTCACTCCTCCATTCCCCCAGGATAAGAATTCAATCTTTTTTCCCAGGAGTTGCATTTTTATGCATATTTCTGGGCAGGCAAGGTTTGCAGAAGGTGACTCCCTACAAAAAAGGTGTGGCCTCTTAATGTCAGTTTTTTCTGCATTTGCTGGAGGACCCTGTAGTAATCTGAGTGAATACTTGCAGAGATTGATAACAAGATATGATGTCCTAGGAAGAATATACTAGATGAAACATTAGGGAAAAAGAACCTCCATTCCATTTAAAATTAGCAAAATTGTTACAAAATGGAGAGATTTCTCATTATTTTATGAGGTTATTTATACTTTTTTTTGTTTTTATTACAGCTGTTTTGTGAGTGGGATGGGAAAGAGAGATAATTGATGCATGTGCTTTTTCTGATGTGGGGGGTGGATGGAAGCCCAGCTTGTAGCTGGGGGAGAAAAGAAGATTAATTGTCAGTTGGTCTGTTGTGCAAAACTTCAACAAATTTCTACAGTGTGGAATCTAAACTTTTTAAATGTCTGTCTTTTTCTTTCCCTTGATATGTGTGAATATAATACTCATAGTTCTAGGTGTGGCAGGAAGGATGTTATAATGCAATAATGCAGGAAGAAAATCAGAAGTAGAATAGGTCACCATTTTACTTCTGGACAGGCTGGGAGGGAGGGGAAAGAAGAAGCAGAGAACTTTGGTTTGCTCCAACAGAATTTCCCCTTGGATTTGAAAGTGAGTGTATGTTGCCTCTCCATCTTTTTCAGCCACTGTGAGGGGATAGTACCCCATGAGCACTCTAAATATCTAGCCCTATTCCTCATACTTTTGGTTGGGTAATATCAACTTTGTGGCTTCTGCCTTTAACCTGCAGCTGCACTTGGTTTAGTTACTACTAGTTTTTTTTCCTGAGTTGTTTCTGATTGCACTTTAAAGCTGTTGCATCCTCTTTTATTTTCATCCTCATAGTAGAAAGGCAAAATCTATAAATTCTATTTTAGACAAGGAAAGAAGCTCTGTATAATTTTTTTAACTGATTTTCTTACTTTTATTATTTATAGGCTTGATCTGCAACCACCCCATTCCTCAGCTCACCTCTGTACCAAATCATATCAAGCCCCAATGAGAAAATCTTTAGGGAAAGATCATAACAGATAAATAGCTGTTTATTCATGAGTCCTTTCTACTGTTTCTCTTTGTGTGTGTGTGTGTGTTGTAGTATTTCTGTGGTTTGATAGGATCAAAATAGTTTGGCTTTTGTGTTCCCATAGCTGGTCACGGGCTATATGAACATTTTTCAAATTCAACCTTCCACCCAGGACATGTATTAGCTCTCAAGGAGGCATAAAGGAAACATCCCAATTCAATGACTGCTGCAGATGTGTTCAATAAAAGAAGAGTTGTAACTACACAAATTACCTGTGCTAAGCTGCAGGGTGCTGCAGAACTCCTGGAATGAGTTTCTCCCTGCCACACTTTTCATTCTCTCTGCTGGTTGTGAATGAATACAAATTAAGAAGAAATCCCTGAAAGAAATTGTAGGCCTATACATATATCTTACAAGAGAATTGAGCTGCTCATGCAGTTAATTTTTTACATTGCAGAAAGTTTTAGGAAGAAAAGGATGTTACCCTGTTAGAAGCCTGCATGAGTAGAGGAGAAATGTCAGAAGTTTGGCATAGCTGACTGGTAACTTCATTACAGGTCTTGAAATAATTGATATTTTAATTAAAGTTGCAACTCCTGGAGATGGGCGATTGTCATAAAGTCTCCATTTTCATTTAGGAAAGCATGGTTCTAATCTAATGATTGCCAAATAATATTGGGACATATAACCTGTGTTCTAGCCACCCCATAACTGGAATGCGATGAAAGCCAATCTGTACTTGTGGTGCCTTTTGATTGTTTAAGACAAAATACCTCCTGAGTGGGAAAGCAAACTAATACACGCTAGGGCCAGGCCCCAGACTTTCAAATGTGACATGGTTAATTCTGGATATTTAAAATCAAGATCTGAAACATGCTGAGACTGAGAACAGCAGATGGAAAAGGTTGTGGCAGCCTGTTGTGGAGAGGTGAATGGAAAGGGTGTGTGTGAAATACCTGTTGGGACCAGGAGGAACAGAATAGTCATAGTTAATGCTATCTGTTAGCTGTATCCCCAGGAGGAGCAAAAGTGTTCTGCTCTCTGCCAGGGAATGAAAAGCTAAAAGAGAAAAATTGCTGCTCTCCCTTCTACTGAGAAAAACAGTTTCTTGCAGAGATTGATTTACTTCATCTTTTGGCTCCAAAATGCTATTAAACAATGTATTCAAAGCTGACTGATAAAACCTGGGCCCTAGTTTCAGTGCATAGACAACCCAGACTCTCTCCAGATGTCTATGCCTGGCTATACCTGTTCTTTAACCAGCAGCATCCTCAATTTTAAGAAACCCTCTTGCTTATTCTTCTCTGGGAGAAATGCTGGAAGGAACTGGTTGTAATTTGGCTTTTCAGGTGTAAAAGCAGGATTTTAACTGTTCTGCCGTACCTACAGGTCTGTTTTATTTCTCCTAGCAACTGCCTTGCAGAGTCCCTCCTGCTGCAGAACCCTGGCAAATGAAAATGAGACCGGGAATTTACTTAGGGGAGACATGGATGTTGTCTTTTTTTTTTTTTTTTTTTTTTTCCATTTGTGTATTTGCTATGCACAATAAATTTCAAAATGCTAAAAAAGAGGAGCCAACATGAAAGAAATTCGAAGCCCTTAGTGGAGCACTGTCTTTAAAAAAAAAACATTTTGGCTTCAGGCCAACCATGCTGAGAACAAATGGAATAAAAATTCTCTTAAAATATTTAACATTACACAGTGGATTATACTGGATTACAAATAATCAAGCATGTCTGTTTATTTTAAAAAAGACATGTCAAGTACAGTTCTGTAGTTTTCATATTTGTTTGTTACTACTCAAAAATATTTCAGTGAAAGCCTCTTAATAGCCAGAAAATAATACTTTATTCCTTATTGGGTTTTGCCTTTTTCTTATATCATCTTAAATTCAGAGCATTTCCTGCGTGGACTTCAAGAAGAGCAGAGTGAAATCCATTTCCAGTTAACAAATAGTATTTTCTTCTTTCTTCTCTGTCTCATGAAATAAGTTATGTTACACTCACAAGGATGGTCATGGAGTGACCTAGGATGTTGCAGTGCATCACTGGTGTGAATATAACCAGTTTTACATATAATCTGCTCTAGCATTAGTTGACAGCATAGGTAGTTTGACATCTTTTTACTCCCAAATGTGTCTAATAACAGTCTCCACTTACACAATTGGCGGAGTTTTGGGAACAAGCTTTATTAATATCTTCTTTTAAAAGGATGAGTACATCAGGAACTAAAAGAAAAGGAGAAAGAAATAGAGTACGAGTAGTTATAATGTATGATTTTTCATGGGTTAGTGACATTTGAGGGATAAAGTGGATTGAAAACTGCAAAAGTTATGGAAGTAATATTTGTGCAACCATTGCAGTGAAATAGTCAACAGGATCAATTTTCCCGTACTGTATCCTGGACAGAGAAATTGGGCCCTGAAGCTCAGTATTTAGAGCCTTTGAACCCTTTCTCAGCTTCCAGCTGACCCTGGTGGTGCCAGAATTCCCCAGGCACTCGTGCTTCTGCCATCAAAGCCTGCCAGGTGTGTGCACTTCTGCTATTGAGAAAGGCCAAAATTATGCAAATCTGATGCAGGCAGGCAATGTGGCAGCTAACACTTGACACAATTCACAGGCTAGACCCTCCTTTTCCTATTTCCCCTCAGAAGCCTCAGCTGGGACATCAAAATGCATACACCGAATTAGAACAGTATTCAAGCCCATACCCCACCTCTACCAACTGTATTCCAGTGGGGCTCTCCAAGCTGGATTTCAATTTGTTGTGCCAAGTCCATGTAACATTTTCTAATATTCATAACACCCAGGCTATCAATCCAGCTGCCCTAATCACCACATCTAAGCCACCTTTCCAGCCTTTCTTTGGCGCAGGAGCAAAGGGAAAGTTTTGGCTCAAGTTCTTTTCCTACTTGACTATTTTCCTTTTCCCTGTCCCTGCCTAAATGGATAGAGCATAAACTGCACCATAGCTCTACCTTACACAGGCAAATGGGCTCAGATGGGAGAGTGAGATCTTGTCCACATGTCCTCTCTCACCTGCAGCTGTGTTGACTTAAGAGCCTCTGGTACTCTCTGTCAGAAGTGGAGGTTAGCTGTACTCTGCCTTAATGGAATTAATTTCAAATAAGCTCATTGGTAGCTTGCAGATCTCTAGAAAACCTATACAGTCTTGACACAAAGGAGGTGGGGAAGGATCCCAGGAGCAGTGTGAACAGCTCTGGGAAGGTAGCCTTCAGGTAGAGGAGTGGTGTCTCCTACACAAGCACAGTGCAGTCAGAAGAGGATGTAAGACTTCCATCACATCTTCAACCACAAATGGGGGCTGATGCAGCTTCTGTGAAGAACAAATGAAGAGACCGAACTGTGTCTGAACCCCTGTGCTTACTTGCATTTCCTGGCCTAGTCTGAAAGATGATGATTATGAAGGTCTAATAACAAAATGGAAAGCTCAATTATAAAAGATTAAATGGTGCATTAGAGGTTAATAGAATGGTCTGATAAACTAATTTGTTGTATTTCATCTCCCTGTTACCAAATTACTGGTTTGTCAGTCGTATGCTTCTATCTTTCCCTACTCTCTTTCCATGTGTTGTTTTGGTTTGGTTTTCATGGTTTTGGTTGGTTGGTTGGTTGGGGTTTGGGGTTGAGTTTTTTTTTGTTTTGGTTTTTGGTTGGTTTTTTTGGTTGGTTGGTTTGTTTGTTTGTGTTTTTTTTTGTTTGTTTTTAGTTTTTTTTATTTATTTTTTTTTTTAATTCATTTGCTTTATATATTATCTGTTTTCCCTTTGAAGAAAACGTATAACTAAAACTTAGTTATGTTGCTTTAGCTGAGCTATCTCCTATTCATTTATCCCTCAAACTTCATCTCTCGATTCAGTCACATAGGAATGGGTGAAATGGGAATCAAACTTGGGGGATTTAATTGCAGTGCCAAAAGGCACAGAGAGCTCTGGGGATTCAGCACCCTGTTTTAGCTGCATGATGTTGACACCGGGGAATTTGAGATTAATGTATCTGGTTGATAGAATAGAACTTGCAGATCATATCCATAAAATTCCCACTGTTTCCAGTTTCACTGAATACTGTACACTTAGGCACTTCTGCCAGAGTTGAAAAGCACTTTATAGGCACTGAGTGGAGCCTTGCAACACATCTTTATGCTAAGTGCTATCTTTATTTAAAACATTGAAGGGGAAGGAGAAGAGGGAAGGGAAGCCAAGAGGGATTAGTGCAAAGAGGGACTTACAAAAATACTTGAGTGAGTTAACTTAATGGGAATTAGGAACCCAGCTGACTTCTGTGCATCCTGTGAAGGCATCTAACTCCCAAGAATAAACTCCCTCAGGAACCTCTGGAAGTCTCTTGAAGTAGCATTGAATCTTTTTAAATCTCATACAGAAGGTTATGTCAAGCCTGAGCCAACTGTGATCAGGGCTGAACATTTCTACTTCTCATTGAAGTAAAGAGGACTTAGTGTTATACAAAAGGTCAGCCTATACAACTCTAAGGGGATGACGG
Organism: Psittacus erithacus; assembly: GCA_009867235.2. NCBI lineage: Eukaryota > Metazoa > Chordata > Aves > Psittaciformes > Psittacidae > Psittacus > Psittacus erithacus. The sequence goes on from WYDI02034319.1 coordinate 56,923, forward strand.
TGAGCCTGAATAAGCCAGGAGGCTGCCGAACTAGCCAGTAAAGTGTGCTCTGACATGAGAGGTTCCATGTGTTCTTGCTGTCCAGAATCAGTAATTACTTGGTACTGAGCATGGCCATGGGTAGTCCCCAAAAAGCTATCATCTTCATGTTGATTTGCACATGTCACTCTGTAATGGAGCAAGAAATAACATCTAGCTCATCCTACACCAGCCATGGAGATAGTGCTTCTTCTTGGTGTTGTTTGTGGCAGGGTAGGGAAGGAGCTGCGGCAGCAAAGACTACAAGGAAGCCTCCCGCTCAAGTATTGAGCTATCTGGTGACTCTTTTGAGACAGTTCAGAAATGTTCAATATTTGCCATGTTAAGTTTTTTTCTACTTCTGATCCTCCTGATCCTCCTGTCTCTATGATTACACACAGCCTGTGCAAGCCTTCTGAATTAGACTATAGGTTTTAAAATGTCATTGTCTTTTCAAAAATCAAACATCTCCCTGTCCCCAAAATCTCAGCAAGACAACTGACAAATCCATTCTTAGAGGCAAAAGGTACAGATACTCAAAAAGTACATGGACAACACAAAATAAGGTAGGAATTCAATTACATAAAGCACACTGCACTCCCTGAGCACAACTATCATGCTAGTTCAGTATAGATGAGACACTGTCAGAGCTTTTGAAACCTTTTCATGCATTTTACAGTGTGCTGTAAAACTAGCAGGCTTGGCCATAGTGCTTCTCTGATCATGAAGCAAAGAGAAAAGCAATAGCAGAAATGATGGGTCATTGCTGATACAGGGCTGCATGTAAAAGTGTATGTGTTTGCTCAGGTGTGAATATATGTATCACCTCCCTTTGTTTACATGGATGCTTTTGTTTCCTGTGTTTATACAAGCTTGTTTTCAAGGCTAGCATATCTCATCTTTGAAGCTGTGAATCCTGCAAATTCTGTCCAAGCACACTGCCAGCAATCCACAGCTGTACACAGCAAGAGCAAGTGAATAAACCAAGTGTGCCTGGAAGGAAAGCAATGCTGTTTTGCTCTTGCGTTAGCTTTCTCTTTAGTCCTGTGAAGGACCCAATTTAGCAAAGCACTTTTCTTTCAGACCGTATGCTTTTACTGAAGGCTGTAGCAGACCTAAAGATAAAGATGTACCTGAATGCTTTGCTGAATCAAGGCCTAAAAGGCAAAGAGTAACAGACAAAATGTTGATCATTACCTAAAAAATGACAGACTGGCATCATGCTGATAGAAGTACTTTTTCAGTGCACATAAAACCAGCAGGGATTACAGGTGAGGAATGGATTTCTACATCTTATCTCTCACTCATTGAAATAAATGGTTTTATGTTTCCAGCAAGTTTATTTAACTTATTCTTCCCAAAAAAGGATTTTGTATTTGAACTGGGTAAGGAAGAAGGTGAATGAGCTTGACTAATACTTCTGCAGGTTCAGAGTGGCCTTAGGTTTTTTGCCAGTGACACATCTGTAAGTGTGGCAGAAGGCTTTGTGTGGGGAGAAGTTCTGTATTGAGACTTTCCCTTTGCCAAATGACGAAGAACATAGAATCACAGAATAGTTAGGGTTGGAAAGGACCTTAAGATCATCAGATTCCAACCCCCCTGCCATGGGCAGGGACACCTCCCACTAAGCCATGTCACCCAAGGCTCTGTCCAACCTGGCCTTGAACACTG
>WYDI02034321.1:0-13632 GCA_009867235.2 Psittacus erithacus
CCCCATCCCTGGCAGTGTTGGAGGCCAGGTTGGACACAGGGGCTTGGAGCAAGCTGCTCTACTGGAAGGTGTCCCTGACCGTGGCAGGGGCTGGAGCTGGAGGAGCTTTAAGGTCCCTTTCAACACAAAGCAGTCTGGGATTCTATAATATCACTTTGACAGATTAACCAGGACCAGAGACAGGAGGGATGAGGGTTGGGAGTAGCTGTCGGGAAAGCAGGATGCTAGATACGAGCTGTGTTTGGCCAACAGCTTGCACAAGCAGGGCCCTAGCTTTAAGAAGGAGATTGCACTCACCATGCAGGCTGGGTTGCTCTCTAAGGCAGCAAGCACAAAGCAGCATTTGGGCTGCAGTTCTCTCCTATGCTGACTCTCCCTGGACAGGGAAGCAGGTTTGAGCTGCGTACAGGTCCCAGGGCTTGGCCGGATCCCGGGATCCCGCGGAGGCCGGTGGTGCCAGCAGCAGAAGAGCAGCCACATGTGGAACGCGGTGGAGCTGGAAGGACAGTGGTGCCTCCTGGATGCTTGCTGGGGTGCAGGGACCGTGGATGCAGAGAACAGGTTGTTCATGCCTAGGTAAGACACCTCTTCCCCTGGCATCACTGGAGGCATGGTCCCCAACACAAACAGACGAGGCTCACCCTGACTTTGGATACCCCCCAGCATGGCCACCCCAACCCTTCAAATATTCCTTAAAGTGTGGGCTCGCCACCCCTTAAGCCCCTATTTCCAAGTACCCTCCCAGATGCTACTTGCAGAAGGACCAGACAGCTATTCTGCTCATCCTCAACAACGATGGGTGCTCAGGGACCTCGTGCAAACGTGGACCATCCACATGTATCCACCTCCATTAAGTGCCTTATTCCCTGAGCTGGGGCAGTAACTTTTCAGATGATAACTTCCCCCCTGCTGCTTGTTTTTAATCTGCAATGAGTATCTCTTATGAAGTAACAAATCCTCATTTTCACAGCAACTTTGCTCTGATGTGGTTCCATATGTAATTACTTGAGATTTCTCGGCCCATGCTAAGCAAATAATGACTCTCATGAAATTTATTTGCACAATTTAATAATTCCCATTAACTGTATTATGGGATTGTATCTTTTTTTTCCTCTAATAATGCATAATGAAATAATTGTGTAATTTCTAATAGGTAATTATCTTGCTGAGAACAGCTTAAAACACCAGTGAGTGTGGGTTGTTTTTAGCTGAGCATGGGGAAAAGAGGAGAGAGAGAATGAATCATCACCTAGAGCAACTGGCAGAGGTAATATCTTGTTGTGGCTCCATCAAAGAGCCCTCAAAACCTTCAGGTCAACAGATGCAAAATGGCTTCATGGGATGACCCCAATGCAAGGCTGAATCCCAATGCAAGGCTGAATCCCAATGCAAGGCTGAATCCCAGTGCAAGGAAGAATCTGTACATTGATCCACTAAGCCAGCCCCTTAGCAGGGGTGATGTTTGGAAATCAGGTTAGGAGCATTCAGACTGGAACCAAGCTGCATTTTGTTTCTTAAACCATATATAAATTGTTTGAAGAGCTTTAAAGCAAGATCAAACATCGTATTGGAATATATCCTTAAGTGAGGGTAAGCCTTGGTAATCACCCAGTAAAATTATTTCCTCTGCAGCTTAGAGGGTCATCTTAACTGGTTGCTGGAAGAGTTCTGGTGCAGGGCTGGGAGCTGCAGTTTCAGCCCTATGGGGATAATAGAGAGAAAATAGGGACAGCAGAGAATGAAACTCCAAACGAGAGCTTGGTCCTCCCTTGCTGATGCTGGTGCAGCTCTGATGGTATGGAGGGAGCTCGCTTCCCTTAGTGATGCACCATGACTACTAGGGATCCTAAGGGTTTTCTTGCTCCTTCCATAGCATCTTCTCCTCTCACCTTGCAGGCATGATGACTTTTTCTTCCTTACTGACCCTGAGCACTTCATTGAGACCCATTGGCCGGAGGACCCCCAATGGCAGCTTCTGCAGCCCCCCATCTTGCAGGAAGACTTTGAGCAGAGGGTGTTTAAAACATCAGAGTTTTTCAGACTCCAGCTCTCCCTCCTTTCTCCAAACACTTCCCTCCTCAAAACAGGTAAATACAAAGCGAGGGATTAATTCTGGTAATACAAAAGCTCAATTGCTTTAATGAAGTTAGTTTGGGTTCAGGAAAACATTTCTCCTCCAGAAGTGGCCCATCTGTCTATTTTTATGCACATGTTTAACATCTAATGGAGCAGAGGCGCATATTTAAGCCATTTCTTAAATCACGGCCATTGTGTGATACTGTGATTAGTAAACTGGGAATTAGGCTTCGTAAATTATAGTTAATTGAGTCAAATCGCTTAAGCCTTTTTGTGCCTGGCTTTTCCCATCAAAATTCACCAACAGCAGCAAAATAGCTTTGACCTTACCTGAGATAGAGTCGTCCTAGTGTTCAGAAGCTGGGGAGGGAGACTCACAGATAAAACATGGCCTGAAATGTTCATGTCCCAGTTGGAAAATGAAGGGAGGGGGTGAAATTGGTTTTCCTTCATTGTAGTTTTAGGTTGGATAATACATGATCGTCTTTTAACCTGGACATTCATTGTACATCCATTCCCTTAGATAGCCCCAGGATTATATGGATTTTTCCTGCTATGTATTTTATCGAGACCACACGCTAAGAGACAAAGCAATGTCAGATTGAGGGGAGTTGTTGGGTGTACAGCAAACATGACAGAGCAAGCACACTGTAAAGCTTAGGACCAAGGGAGGTTGTCACTTACCCAGAAATCAAACTCCTCCAGTGTTTCCAGGGTGCTGGGGCTTTGTTAAGACGGGTTATCATGCACTTCTGGAGCAGCAAATGGTATGTGGAAACCAAATTAACCTGGGGATGGCTGAAAGGTCGATGCTGCCCATGATGCTCTTGTAGTGCTTCCCCAGTGCAGAACCTGCGAGCATCCTATGGAGGGGATTTTGCCTATCTCTGCCCAAGGTCACACAGCAACTACGTGGCAAATGCAGGAATGGAGACTTGGAGGAGCCCCTTTCAGGGGCAGGTCACCAGGGAGGCTCCAGGGAATAAACCCAAACAACACAGTGTCTGCGGTCTGAGAGCAAAAACAGATCAATAGTGCAACCAGCCCCTTCATCTGGGTGCCAAAGCGGCAAATTGCAAAACATAGGCTCTCACCAAACATCATTAGTGGTGGTACAAAAGCCCAAAGGGGAGAATAAGGGAAAATAAGTATTTCATCATTCTCTCCCCTCCCTGACCCAGCTTTTGATAGCTAAAAGTCAAAGGGGTGAAGCCCTGAAGCAGCTCAGGGCTTTAGATCCTGGCTGGCCATTTGCTGCCTCGAGCCAAAACAGATCTGGGGATCATAGAATCACAGCATGGTTTGAGTTGAAGAGACCTTAAAGCTCATCCAGTTCCAACCCCTGCCATGGGCAGGGACACCTTCCACTAGAGCAGCTTGCTCCAAGCACCGTCCAGCCTGGCCTTGACTCCATCTGGCTTGGTCTTGTCATGGAAGAGAACCTACTTGGTGCATCTCAGGTACATCCCTCCTTTTACACCCCCTTGGCTGGAGGAACTCCTGTCCCTAAGCTCATGGAACTGGGCTACAGGCGGTTTTCCTTTTTACCTCCAAATCTGAGATGAGAAGAGATTTTTGCATTAGAAGAGGGAGGGAATGAACTGTATTCCTGGACCTAAGCTGGACAGTTTAACCTCTGCAATTCACCTCAACAACCAGCCCCATATCAGAAGTGTGCTTAAAACCCTGATTGTGAATCAAACCAAACATCTGCTTTTGTTGACACGTATCAGGGTTGTATTGTTCTAGGTTGATGGAATTAAGCCATCACCTTACAGGGCACACTTATACATCTAAAGCAATCTTAGTGCAAAACTGCTTTAGGTCTTCGGTACAAAGTCAGCCTGTATTTTCTCTTTGGCTACTGTGGATCAGTTCCTGCTCTCTCCTATCTGAGCAGCTCCCATCTGACTAAAATGCCTCCCACAAGCGACTGATGGGAGCTGAAGGTGGGACACTTTGTGAAGGGACCTGATTTTCAGGAAGCACTTGGCACCCATCCTTCGGAAACCCATCCCTTTGAATTGCTAGTATTGTCCATGCTGTTGGGGTTGGAGCAGTGATGAGGGCCATTGAGTGCTATGGAATTAAGACAATATAAGATAGAGGCTTTTGCATAGAAGGCAGTCATTGATGGCATGCTGTAGATACAATAGCTAGGGTGGGAGAGGGGAAGGGAAGCCTTTTAAACAAGGCTTTGAGAAATTAGAAACATGCCTGTACATTAATGGTGGCTTTCCCCCCAAACAATTAATGCAACATACATTGACCTCCTGCAGCAGTGAGTGTGCTGACATGGGAACACATCCCCAGCTTCACCTGGAAACCAGGAATCTCCAGTGCATGGCTTCAATTAGCCCAATGAAACAAAGAAATGTTTGTTTTAAACCTAGTCATTCATTATCTCCTTGGGTCTCCTTCCCAAAGCAATATGCATCGCTGGCTTTCCCTATCTCCCCATCGCTGGCTCCGCTGTATATAATGTTCTGTTCTTTTCTTTCTTCCTAAGGCTTCTAATACGATGCAGCCGGCCAGGCCAGCAGCTTCAGAAACTAGCATAGAGAGAATTTAATAACAAGCAAACCTGCAGTTAATAAAGTCTGTCATCAGTAATGTCTCCACTGAACACTTGCCAGAGGAGAATTGTTTGCACTTACTGTGTGAGCCAAGTCACAGCTTTAACAGGCGAGGCACAAATAAAAGCCAGCCTTCCCATTCTTTGCACGTCTCTTTTTCAACCTACCAACAAAAACTGTGGGGCAAACAATGAAAAAACCCAGATTCAAACAGAATTAACTAAGAAAAAGAAGAGAGTCGTTCCCCCCCGTTATTCATTAGATTATGAAACCCGTTTCATAATCTAATAATTAGCAAGGGACCATTTTTTCAGCATGGAGCTGGAGTCTTTGTGTCATTCTGTGTTAGCACCCAAAACAAATGAGCATTGTGCACAGCACGGGTGCTGATATCAGCCATGGGCTCCCACCGGGCCATTGCTCTATTCAACCCTCTCTCCAGTAAAACCATGGTGAGGATGGGACGATGCGGAGCAGCCCCGCGCTCTGGATGTGAGACAAGCCATTCCTGGGCACTTGGGACCTTGGGTAATGAAGTGCAGGCTTCATTTCCACAGACCTTCAGGATGGTGGGTTTAAGCACACATCTCTATGCCAGTGCCAGGCTCTATGAAGAGCTCTGGGATTCATCCGGGGCAAAAAGACTCAAAGCCTGATTCTGCTGTGGCCACTTTTCTCATACTTTCATCTAAACCTGGAGGAAAAAGGTATAAAGGAGTCTTAACCCAGGGTTTTCTAGCCAGGATGCACCAGTACCTGTGGCTTCACGCGGGATGATGTAGCTCACCACGTGCTGAAAGCAGCCTGCTGTCTGCTGGTTGCACAGTCCCTTCCTCAGGGCTTGCAAAACCTTGCCCTGTCTCCACTGCAAAATCAACCAACTGCCCCTTCTGCCTAGGGGCAGATGGGAATCCCTTAGGAGTGCTTGTTCATTGCTCCCTGGCTGTGGGTTTGTAAGCAGCAAGATGGGGCACATGGAGGATGGGGGTGAAACCAAGGCCCCCACAACTCTTCTCCACTTCGGGGTGTGAAGGTGGGCTCAGATTGGGTTTGAAGCCATGTGCAGTGCTCAATCTGAGGGAGCAGGTTGGTTTGCAGGAGATCATAGGATAGAATCATAGAATAGTTAGGGTTGGAAAGGATGTTAAGATCATCCAGTTCCAACCCCCCTGCTACGGGCAGGGAGATCATGTCCACTCAAAGAGCAAAAGTCATTGGGAAAGAGCCCCAGCAGTTATCTACCAACCATGGTATCACCAGCAGGTAGCTGCACCAGGGTTCCTCTCCGTTGGACCTCCTGCTCTCCTTTTCTCCTTGGCTAGCACACACTCCAAATTCATGGATTTCTGTGATTTGGTGAAGAAAACACTTAGGAAAAGTATTTTAATAATAATAAATGGGGAAAATTAAATTCATTCCTAAGAATGTGGCAGTGATGAGGGATCTCCTACCAGCCAGGCTGGGTTAGTTTGAGCCTCCCAGCTGTTTCATTGCTCTGACACCACAGTGTAAGACCTGCAGCTTAGAGGAGTTACTCCAGCTCAAGAAGCCATGCAAGAGTTACCCTGTATGGGACGTCATCAGCTTAGTTTCAGATGTCTCAGGGTCCAAATAGTTATAGATATCTCAGGTCCAAATAGTTATTTGGGCCTGTCCCTTTCAGATCCAGTGATAACATCATCCTTCTTGCAGCAGGAGTTAAGAAATGGTCAAAGGTGGAGCAGGTAGAGGCAAAAAGAAAGAGGATCATGTCTCTGTCTCCCCTCTAGATGATCTGGTTCAACACTAAAAGTGAATGTGTTGCTGCTGATGAAGAGCTTGTAAAAGGTGTTTTGTTCACCCCTTACAGCCCATGGGGAGGTGTCAGTGATGCTGGGGAGCACGCATCCAACAGAGTTCACCTACCAGCTCTCCAAACTCCAGGGCACCACAACGGAAGGGGATGTAAGCGCAGATCATGCGATGATGGTGATGTCCGAGAACAGGATGACCATCAAGGTGACTCCCCCAACAGAGGGCCTGTTTGACCTCATGATCTTTGCTCGCCACGCTGACTCTCAGGACGCTTACAACTGGGTGTGCTCCTATCAGATCCAATGCCTGGAGCCACACAATGGAGAGAAACTGCCTGAAAACCCTTTTCATTTCTGGGGCCTTCACCAAAAGCTGAGAGATTTTGGCATCAAGGAGAGCAGCCACAAAGGGGAGCTGCTTGTTGTACCACAGGGAACTTTGCTCTTGACTCTCCGGACATCGCGACCCTTGCTTGCTATGTATGAGCTGGTTAATAAAGATTTAGACCCTGCTTTGAGCAAGAAATGCCTGGCTGCCCAAGCCGAGGAGGACAAACTCAGTTGCCACGTGCTCTGCCCTTTCCAGGGTTACTACCGGCTCTCCGTGTTCGTGAAGGATTTAGGAGGCATCACATTCAGGAACGTGGCCAATTTCCTCATGCACTGTTCAAAGCCCATCAACCAGAACGAGCTCTTCCCCTTGGGGCTGAGCATGCACTGCGGGAGCGGGATCAGCTCCAGCAGCCATGGCCTCTCCAACCCCAGCCATTCAGCCCCCATCATCACCACCGAGGTGGGGAAGTGCAACATCACCTTCCACACGACCACTGATGTTGAGGTGGCCGCCAGCTTGAGTAAGGACAAAGTTGTCAGCACCAAGTACCCATTGGAGAGATACGTCCTGGTCACCCACCTCAGGACTAAAGTCAGTGTGTGCGTTATGCTCCCTGAGTCAGGCATCTATAAAGCGGGGCTTTATGGAAGAAGCAAGGACCACAAGGACTTTGTCCATATTTGTGACTATGTTATACGCTGCTTCTCCGATCCCAGTTGGCCTCCCTTCCCCAGGGTCTACAGCTTATGGAGGACAGGGTGTGTGTTGCTAGAGCCACGCACAGGGGTGCTCCAAGAGCAGAGCTGGGTCCGGTTTAGGGTCAAGGTACCAAAAGCCAACCAAGCTGTGGTCCTTGGGCAAGAGAAGACAGTGCTGGAGCAGACCACGAACATGGTGTGGGAAGGGGATGTGTTCACTGGGGCTGCAGGGACACAGGTCAAACTGGCAGCCAAGTTCAACCAACACTGCTCTTCCCTGGAGGTCCTCCTGGTGTTTGAGGTGGGAGATGGCTCAAATGCTTCCCTTGGGTGCTCGGGGTAAACCAGAGAAGCGAGGGAATAGGCTAAAAAAGCCAGGGAAGTGATGGAAAGGGCTAAAAAAGCCAGGGAAGGAAGCAAATGCTCTCAAAACAAGGATGTTGAGGAGATGGACACAAAACTCCCATAACTTTATGGCATGTCAGGGTGAAACCAGCAGAGCTTTTCTTCCCTCAGGATATCCAGATACTCACTGGGGCCTCCTATCCCACTCAGAGCTGTTGCCGCCGTATAAATCAGCAGCAACACATGGAAGGCTCCTAATATTTTGCTTCTGTCCGAGGAGACCATTGTTCAGCTTCTCTACAGGAAGGATGTCTCACTGCTTATTACCAGCTTGAATAATTGTTTGGAATGTTGTATTTGACATCTGGTCAAGAACTTGGAAAGCCACGTAGTTTCTTTCTCTTGAGAGGATAACAACCACAACAACCCCAAAACAACCCAGACCAAAGGAAAAGAGCCCAAACTGGAGCCAACAGCTTCAGATGGGAGCAAGATCTGAAAAACATAAATATCTAGGAAGGAAATGAGAGCTCCTCGCAGATGAGCTCTGTGCTTGGGCAGAAGAAAGGGGAAAGGAAGTAAAGAGATGCTGTATTTTATCATCTGTGTCTTTAAAGTATCTTCCAGCTCTGGGTTATCGAGGAGGACATGTAGATATATGGACTTATGAGCATTAAGGGCTTGAAACAAAGACAAGGAACAGGCAAGAAATCAGCTCTATAACCAAAGCTGAGCCAAATCACTGAGCAGAAAGCACTTAAACACATGCTGCAGGACACCACAAACGCTGACCTACTGACAGCAAACTCAATGTTCATACTTTGGTGGGCTTGAAGATACACATGTAAATACTTCCACATGCCTGCAGTGGAGTGATGCTTGAAATGGGGATTCTGGCTGCAATAATGACTCATAGAATCCCAGAGTGATTTGGGTTGGAAGGGACTTTAAAGCTCATCCTGTTCCAACACCCTGCCATGGGCAGGGACACCTTCCACTAGAGCAGCTTGCTCCAAACTCTATCCAACCTTATCTAGGGCTTTGAAAAAGAAGCACCAGAACTACAGGTTATTTTTGGGTGCTCTGCAAAAGATAGTGGGGCAACAGGGTCTGCTTTCCTCAGGTTTGGCAACGCGAATTTGCCTTGTAGGGAAAACTCAAGCAGATTTGAACCATTTATGGGCTTGGAAATCAGGTAGTGCAGCTAATACATCAGGATCCACATGTCACATCAAACTTGTTGGAACCATACTGACATGTTGGAAGATTCCTCTGAAGAACAAAGTATAAGGACTACTTTGAACTAAGAGAAGCACTCGCAGTGGTAAATGTAGGCTGAACTCTTGCCTGTGGTGTTAAACAGCAATTCAAGAAGGGGAGATCCCTGGATCTTTCACTTTTGACCCATGTTCTGGCTGCTACACATAGGCCAGCCACTTGGATGGATAAGTGAAAGAGAAGTACATGGCTCGGTTCTTTTCTGTGGCCTTCTATACCCACAGACCATGAACATCTGCTCCCTGCAATGCTGAGCAGGTTATCCAGAGCCCAGCCCCAATACCCAGAGCCTGGAAAGCTGCTGGTGGCTGGTGTTGCCCTCTAAACTCCCCCCAGCAGCTCAGTACCATGCATCTCAGTACCATGATGAGATGACCAATGGTCCTCTGACCACGCCGTGCTCCCTGAGCAAGGGGATGCTGCTCTGCAACTCTCCAGACCTCCTCAGTGCATCCCAACCACTTCATTCTCCACAAGCAGCACCAGTAGTGGAACCACATCTTCAGACCCAGCAGGCTCAAAAGCCTTTATTTTTGCTCATGTTTTGTGGAAGCATTTTGCCTTGGTGAACAAAACCATATGATAAGGGGCACGACTCCCAGGTCCCACTGCCATCCTCCTCTCTGTGTCCTTTTCCTCTCCAGTTTTGCTGTGAACGTCTATCAGCTCTGACCTTCTTGAGCCCCAATATGTACCTATGTGTACACACAAGTTGTTAGCTGAAACTGTCCCATCTTTGCCCAAACTGAAGCAGGTAGGTCATGATCACAAGCCTCCAAGAACAACCCAGCTTCCAGCTCCAGTGACTAATTCATCTTTATCCATCATAATGAGGTCCAGATTGGAGTTACCTTCAACTGGGATCCAAACAACTTATGTCAGAATATAATTACCTGGAGGACTGGAGAACTTTACTGGTACTCCCATCAGGGGTTTTTTACTTGAAGGATCTAAAGTCAATCTCTGTGCACACCGGGGTATAGCACGGAAGTGTTTTAAATGTCATTTTGATTTGGATTTGCATAGCTCAAAGCCTGCACCCAGGGCTCCAGGAGCCTTCACAATAAGCAGGAGTACCAGCTCTCCAAAAATAACAGCCTCGGGCAAGCGTCACTCATGAAAAAGCAATGAGAAGCAGAAGAACAAACCCCTGTGTCTCCTCTCCTCTTGCTCCCTTTGCCCAGCAGGATCAGATTAGGTAAAGATAGATTACAACAGATATCTGCAGCTGTAAAACACACCTAGTTCTGAGGAACCTTAGTGCAAAAAGTCATTAGGAGGCATCCAGACATGCATCAAATTGTGGATGGGCAAAAACCAGACAGGAGTGTGATGGGTTGACCCAGGCTGGATGATGGGTGGCCACCAAAGCTGCTCCATCACTGTCTTCTTCAGCTGGAAGGGAGAGAAAACAAAATGAAAGGTTCATGGGTTGAGATAAGGACAGAGAGATCACTCACTAGTTACCATCACTGGTAAACAGATCTGGCTCAGGAATCCCTCTAGGTTCTTCTCTCAATGGGTCCACAGGAGTCTGCTCCAGCATGAGTTTCCTATGGGGTCATGGCTTCCATCAGGCATCCTCTGCTCCCCCATGGACCCCCATGTGCTGCAGGGCACAGCTGCCTTACTATGGGCTGCACCATGGACTGCAGAGGAGTCTCTGCTCTGGTGCCTGGAGCACCTCCTGCATCCCCCTGCACTACCTTGGGGTCTGTAGGGCTGCTCTTCTCGCATGTTCTCACTCCTCCCTCTGGCTTCAGTTGCAGGTTTTTTCTCCCTTCTTAAATCCCATATCCCAGAGGTGCTGCCATCACCACTGATGGGCTCAGCCTTGGCTGGTGGTGGGTCCGTCTTGGAGCCGGCTGCATTGGCTCCTTCACATATGGGGAAGCTTCCAGCAGCTTCTCTCTGAAGCCTCCGCTGTAGCCTCCTGATACAAACCGTTGCCACACAAACCCAAAAGGAGACTGAACCCAACTCTAAGACCCATCTTGGCTGACAGAGTCCCTTACAACCAGTGCCAAAGCAGGGAAAACCACGAAGGCCTGAACAGAAACCTGCATGCTAAAGATGCATGTCCTTCCTAGGTATGGTAAGACAGCAGTCACCAGCTGGACTGAGCTTTTATCTTCCTTTATGGACCAATGTCCACCAAGCGCTGTGCCAGACTCCTTGGCTTTACCTGTGTTCTGATTGTCATTAGTGTCATTCATGCTAATAATTGTTTAGGCTGAATTTATCCAATGAAGCTGTGTTGTTGAGGTGTCCATTCAAATGGTGTTTTCTTTGGCTTCTTCTTGCGCTTCTTCATTTCAGTGCTATTAAAACCTGAGATAGCATCCCTTCCAGTCTGTACCTGGACTTCACTGGGTGTGTTGGGTGGGGAGTGAGGCTGTTGGAGTTTGCAGAAACAAAGGGAGATGTGTGGTTAGGTGTCAGACTGCAGCAAATAACAGCAGGACTTAGGATCATATCATGGAATGGTTTGGGTTGGAAAGGACCTTAAGATCATCTGGTTCCAACCCCTACCATGGGCAGGGATGCATCACACTAGACTATGTCACCCAAGGCTCAGTCCAACCTGGCCTTGAACACTGCCAGGGATGAAATAAAGCTTTCCTGTTTGTATGCTACAGTTGGGATGGATTGTATACTCAATTCATACATGTGCATGGGTTTTCTCCATCAGGAGGTCATGCCATCATACCGTAAGTCATCACGGCAATACAATGATGCATCTTCCACCCTTGGAGCAAGTCCTGGCTGTACACATATGCCTATAGGTGCACTACACGTTCATGCATATCATGAACCACACTGGTTCAGCTCCGGCGTGGATATCCTTGCATCCTGTTCTCTTACAGGTTCTGTATTGAGGGCAGGATCCAGCTGTGGGGATACCTTGGACGTGGGGTAGGATTCATGCCTTTGAAAGACCAAATCATGTTAAATCCCTATGCATGATCATGTAAGTCCCACAACGAGTATCAGAGCAGCACAAAACCTGCTGCACTGCGGTTAATCAGGCCAGAGAATATGCCAGGAAAACCAGTCCTTATGACCCAAATGTCTTCCAAATATGGGAAGACAAAGTAAAAAATCAAGTAGATTTCCAGCTTTTCCTCTTTGGCTTCACAACAGGGATTTCATGGCAAAGATGCAAGAAAAAGATGGGTATAGACAAGAATATACGTAAGAAGTGTGTTTCTCAAAGCAGAGCTAAGCTCTTTCATACAGTCACAGGAGATGTGTAAGTGAGAACAATCTTGTTCAGCGAGTCCCTGAGGATCTGCCAGGGAAAACGAGTGGGAAGGATGAAGGGTTAAAGATAGTTTTCAGAGGAAGCTTGGCTGTGGCTTGCTGCAGGCTGGCGTGCAAGAAGGACTGGAGATAGACTCCTTCTGGAGGCACCGTCCTCCTCGCAGACCAGGGATATGATATTGGTAACTCGGAGCAGAGTGGGAAAGATGAACCTGGAAAATCCCAAAAAAGAGTGTGAGGATATAGCACAAGTGGCTCTGGTTGTGAAACCCCACTTTAAGGGAGGAAATGATGAGCAGGCACTTCTGCACAGGGCAGGACAGAGACTTTCCAGAGCCAAAGACTGGTGGGAAAGCAGCAAAGGGCATTTCTATAACAACAGAACCAAGAGATTAGGCTAAGCGCTAGGCAAACATATATCCCAAATTCCACATTATTAAGGATTTAAGCTGCAAACCCTCTTACAAAGCCATCCGACCATGGACACCTCGTTAGCGTACCCATGACTGCAGCCAAAGATGTTTCATCGCCAGGAGCTACAAAAACAAATCACCACGGGACTTAAGCTGGGCAAGAACAGAAGTAACAACTTCCCACTGTATTGGAGCTGACCTCCTTAGAAGAGACTAGCCAAGAGCACTGGAGTGATGAGAGAACCATTACATCACATTTACTTGTCTTACCAAAGCCTTCCTCGCCCTGGCTGTGCTGGTTTCCATCCGCGGGTACATGGCACGCTCGAGACGTCCATAGGAAAAGGAATTCTGCTGTCAGCTGCTGTGTGCACCATGAATAAAAGCATGGTAACCAAGGTTACTTGGGGTTTGCTCCTGTGATTTCCCAGAGGAAGCAATATCCCCCCTCCCTCTTCTGGTGGTGCGCTGACAGCAGCTCCTCAGACGGAACAGAGCTCCATTGTATCAAACCATGAGTGCGGAAAGATGGGGCCCTCCAAACAGACCTTGCAGCCAAGAAACACCCAGATCCCCCGGGATAAGGTGTTCCAGTGGCTGGCTGCCATCACTTGGTGGATGTGGAAGCCAATGCCTCCTGGGCAGTTACCTCCAGGACAAGTTCAGCTGTCCCAGCTCTCCTCTAGACCCTGCTGCAACAGAGCCTTAGCCCTGAGAAGATCCAAGGAGCGGCACTTGCAGAAGGACACCTGAGCTGTCATAGACAAGTCACAGGGTACCAGCCTGGTTTGTGTTGGAAGGGACCTTAAAGCTCCTCCAGCTCCAACCCCTGCCACGGGCAGGGACACCTTCCAC
>WYDI02034323.1:0-33772 GCA_009867235.2 Psittacus erithacus
ATAACAAGAGAAGAGAACACAACGGCTCACCACCGACCGATACCCAGCCCCACCCCAGAAGAATCTCCAGCCCTTCCAGGCAACTGCCCCTTACATCCTGGGCACGACGTGCTGTGATACGGAATACCTTTTTGGTTACTTTGGGTCAGGTGTCCTGTCTCTGCTTCCTTCCGGCCTCCCCTCCTCCCTGGCAGAGCATGAGGCTCAGAAAGTCCTTGCTCAGTCTAAACATTCTAAGCAGTAGCCAAAACATCGGTGTTATCACTGCTGTTCCCAGACCAAAATCAAAAACACAGCACTGCACTAGCTACTAAGAAGGAGAAAAATGATTGCTACTGCTGAACCCAGGATAATTAGTTTTTTATTCCCATTTGCCTCACTTGCATACTTCAGAGTATAAGGCAAATTCAAATACAAAACTATTTTTTTCTTTTCAGCTGTGAGACAGATTCTGTCCCCCCAAAGGACATCATATTCCAGGTATATATAAATGCTAGGAAAGATTATCTAAAAAAAAAGACACTTTGAAAAGCACACATAAATACTCTGCTGAAAAGCTTTCTGGTGTTAAGACTTCCAGAGTCTGTAAAGCAGGCGACTATGTAATTCTTAGTATAGTACATTTATTAAGAGGGAAATGAAAGACCTATCTCCTGCTGGAAAATGCCTGATAAATTAAAAGGGCTGTCAATTTAAATGCTGATTTATGGATCTGCACATTCAGCACTGTAACATCTATGGGATCTCCCAAATGTCACAAGCGTCTGATGTCTCTTCTTAAGGGGGAAATCAAATGCTCTTTCTGTGTCAGCTTATTGTTTAGATGTACATGCTGCTGTGTTTATACTATGAAAAGGCCAAGAAACGCACTTTGCTTTTGAACGTATTATAATGACTTATATGATTTCAGACTCTTATACAGGAAAATCTGCAGCCAAACTTTGGCAGAATAGCCATTTCCTTCCATGCTCTCTCTAGAGGTGTAGCAGGCTTGTTTTCCAGTTTAATTCAAACCACTTCCAAGAAGCCATACGCATCAAGTTAAAAAAGCTACTTAATCACCTGCAAAGAGTATCATCTTGAGGAATTACACATTTTCCCACTAAGAGAAATAATTGTCTCTTCTAGGAATTTATCGCACAGAATCACATCCTTAGTACAGCTCTGTCTGCTGCTCAGGAAATTATTATATTGAATAAGGACCAACTGCAGGGCTGGTGACCCAGAGACCAATGTGATTGCTCTGTCACTGCTAAGTGAATGCCTCTATACCTCAGTAATTACTGTTAACGGTGCCAGCAAACCCTTTAATTCTTTTTTTCAGTTAGGAAGATATGTGCTGTATATTATGAATCTTACAGCACACTGAAAGTGATAGAAAGTCAACTTACTAATTTAAATAACACATGCTTGGGCATGACTGGAACATCTGAGTTCACACTACAATGAATCCATCATACAGCATTGCCCGAAGAGCAACAGAGTGCTGGAGATGAACCAATCCTTTTAATCCCTTGAAACAAAAAAAATCCCAGGGTGTGGCTTCTCCACTCAGTGCTCTGCCCAATGAGAGTAGAAGAGGAATGCATCAAGAGCATTTTTGGAACAAAACTTCTGACTTGAGATGTCCCCTCTGTGGACAGTGTCCTAGCCATTAAACTGCATCCTCTCTAGCTCTGAACAATGGCTGAGGCTCAATGCGACAGTGGAAGGACCAGAGCAGAGGTGCCCTAACATGCACTCTGACTACTGAGACCAATTGTAAATTGCACACCATAACTTCCTCCTTCTTTCACTGTGGTTTTTAATGACAGCAGATACTACCATGATGCTTGGGCTCCATGTGCCATGACCCATTCTTACAGCTCATGTACCAGACCTGGCTACTCAGGTCATTCACATACAAGGACAGGCAATTTGTGAATCCTGGGTGAATGTGAAAATGAAGAGCAACCTAGAGGTTTACGCTTACCAAGTCAGGTATTGAAACTAATCCTTGATAAAAAGGGGCAAAAAAAGAAGCTGAGGTCAGACATTGCTTCCTTAATTACTGACGGTATTCAAACACTAAATGCCATCCCGCACTCCTAGAAACACAAAAGCCTGCCCTTAAGTGAAAGCATGTGAGCAGATACAGTGGCATCAGCAGCTGGCCCTAGAGCATTTTTTTAGTTTAGTTCGCTGGATATTCCTGTGACACAGAAACGGAAGAGGCAAGCAGGATAGCTTTTTAAAATATTTGAGATAACAGGTGAATTACAATAAAACAAACATAAAATATTCAGGGATGTGCATGTTGCCTGACCCCAGATTAAGAAAAATAGAGAAGAAAAAAAGGGAAATAGCTAGGAATTTCCAATGAATAATTTTGCTTTTGTGTTCTCAAGGGTTTTCCAAAACCCCCAGTAAGCAAACCACACTACCAGAGTTAATAGGAAGCCCAGTTTCCTGAAAACACCTTACATCAGTCTGTAATATTTAGGGACACAATCAGTACCTTATTAACCATGTACTGGATTGTCCAGGCACTGTGAAGAATGAGGGTAGGGAAAAGTATGACTTTGCCGGTGTTAAAGAACTCTGCCAACCTTTTATTTATGAAGCTCCAATCACTCCGTACATTGTGTCACACACTTAACATTTAGGAAGAGTTACACCTTTGTGTAGAGGTCTTTCTTTGATTAAGCTGTGTTAGTTTTCAAAGTAGTATTAACAGAGACTTAGCACCGCATGAATAAATTGAAGGTATATTTGAGTTCCAGTCTAATGCTGAAGACACCTGCCTCCACGTTTATCGTACAGTAGAATTTGCCATTGATGCGTGTACTCTTAAATAGAATAGCATTTGCTTTTGTTGCTTTTCTCCTTCAGTGTCCATGAATGCTGGGCACAAACAGAGCAGGAAAATTAGGTATGTGTTTCTTCACCTTCTCAGAGGAAGGAATAACTTTTATATAAAGTATGTATGATACGTTTCCAATTACTGCAGTATTAATACATAAAAATTACTAAGAAATATTTATTATTGTACAGCCTTTTTTCCTCTAAACTGTGCTTATATGTACCCTCTCCAAATAGACCAGATGAAGTTTTGAGCTGTTTCTGGAGATGCTGAAGAGTTGAGAACATCATACAGCATCCTCGACAACAAATGTTTCTGTGCTGACAAAGCCATCAAACGCTGTTGACATATGTTCAGTAATTACTCTCTGACTCCTCCATGCAAGTCTACATACAGCATATATGTTCACTCCATACTGCATGTTAAACTGCCCATCCCAAGTCTGGGCCTGAGCTGTGTATTTATACAAAAGATGTTACCCACAGATAAGATTTTTTCTGTATTCCAGTTTTTAGCCCTGGGGTCCCAGAACATAGTACAGGTCTTACTTGTTTTTCTTGCAGTAGCTGTTCCTGGAAAAGCTTCCAGCGTCTCTGGCAGTAGGTCTCCCATTTCTCCAGCTGAGGGACCAAATTCTCCTGCCATTCCTCTATCAGAAGCTCACATTCTCTTACAGAGAGGCCAGTCACAAGAGGTAGGGTCTGAAGAAACAGCTCTGTCACCAACTCCACTAAAGCATGAGAAGCTTTAGAGTACAGCTCCTAACAGAGGGACAAAAAGGGGCAGAGAGAGAGAGGTGAAAAAGTGAATCCCCTGGCCCTCTGGGGCTGTTTCACTGCATGTCTTGAAGATGTCAGTAGGGGAACCACGTCCTTGTGAAGACAGTGGGGCAGTGACCAACCCTTAGAGCTAAAATCCAAAGCCACTAATGCTTGAGTTAAAAAGACCAGGTTTTGTAGATGAAACAACTTAAATGTTTTGGCTCAAGGCACACAACGTCATTTAAAATGCAATAGGGACATGAGCACGAGATCTTGAATCTTAACTGCTGCTCAAATGCAGCTGCACTGCAAGGAATATTTTACTGACTATGGCAATGTGTTACAAAGACACTTATTTTGAAAGTTGCTGTGGAAACAATCCAGTGTATCACAACACATTTTCAAAGGTGCAGACATGAACTGAATGAAGGTAAGAAAGAAGGAAGAGTGAAAATGGATAGTACGGCTTTCAGTTAGGCAAAACTGACATTAGTAATGCTAACAGTTGGCGCTCCAAAATATGACACTCTTCAATGCCTGAAGGACAAAATTATTCAAATTCCCTCTGATGTAGAAGAGGTTCAAGCCTTGAAAAACAAACATCCTCTGGTGGTTTTATTAAAACTAGTCTCATATGAGCAGTTTTCAATTGCTGAGGCTGTTTTGCTTCACAAGAGCAGTGTGGGTGATTTAGTCAGATGTCATCCAAGCTAAGAAGTCTGCTCAGAACACATAATTTCACTGTCAAATCCACAGTGATGATATGAGCTGTGTCTGCAAACTTGCTACAATTTGATATAATCCCTGAGGAGAAGGAGGGAGGGCAGGCAGCTTTCCCCCGTAGAAGAAAGAAAACAAAAACACATTGGAAAGGTCACACGGACACTGCAGTACATCAGCAGTATGAAGAGCTATTTTTGTGTGAGCTCCACATGATCTTATCAGTCCAAAAAGCTTTATTGCCTACTTGGTTTTCTTTTCATTGTAAATCAGTGTTAGCCCTCCTGAAAATGCTTGTATTTCTTTTCCTTAAAATACAGCATTCCTGTTGCAAGAACAAGTCAGGCTTCTAGCTGTTACCTTCTTTTAAATACAGGTTTAATTCCAATCTCACTAGTAATCAAAATCTAGAACCTCTCAGACAGATATTTATAGGGATGTCAAAAACATCTGTCTGCAGCTCATAGACATGAAAAGTTGTAGTGGACTTGTTTTCTGGGGAGATACACTGGTATAATATGCTATTGTGTAAGAGCCCATTCCAACTGCTAGATGTTGTATCATAAAAAACAAAATTAGACCAAGCCCCTATCTCCCCCCCAAAAAATATAAAGAAACCCTAAACAACAAAAGAAAAGAGGAGGTTTAATTGTGCAGTCAAGATCTCAGAAATAAAGAATGACCAGATCTTAGGTTGTATGTGAAAACTAGTTTTGTGCCTCCACAATGATAAATGATACTGCTTCCACAGGACCTTTATCCATGTTGTGTTTAGATTTATCTACACCCATTGATGGATAGATTCTTAAAAAATCTTTATTTTGTATTTCTCATTTATTGTAAAATATCCAAACTGTGCACTGAATACAAAATTATTATTTTCCTCCTAGGATCCCTCTAGGATGCTAATCACCATATTAATTAGCCGTTTCACAAACAATAAATAGCTTAGCCTAATTGCTTCCTGCAGCAATTTCTTCTTATGGGTAAAATCAAGGCACACTACTATCAAAAGTGTTCACTACACCTTGAAGATCATGTGTCTTGATTTCCTCCACCCTCTTCCCTGTTTAAAGCACACAGGATTTTCAGAATCCAGCTCCCACTGGCTTTGTTTAATCTCAAAGTGTTCTGAATTCTTGTAAATTGGGCTACAGGTTTCTGAAACTGGGTACTAAGTATGAGAAATAGACAAAGACCCAACAATTGGATACCTCAGTTCTGGGAACAATTCTATTTCTAGCAATTGCTTGCAATCTGGACATGACAATACCATTAGGGTAATGTTTTCTACACAGTTGCATCCTATGCTGAAGGATGGATCTCCCTTACTCCTTCATTATTACAGATACCAGTTACTGTTGCAACAAGAGGTAGGATTTTTTACTATCTTTATATATTTACAATTATATATGTAAATTTATATATATACAATTTGTGTAGTTGTGGGTCTGTCTTAGCTTGCCAATACTCATGCAAACCCACTAATGCACTAAGTGTCTGAATTCTCTCTTCTGCTGCTATTTAAAAATTCACGCCTTCAAATTCTGGGATTTAACACAAGATCAGGATCCTCACTACAAGAGAGACATCGAGGTGCTGGAGTGGGTCCAGAAAAGGGCAAAGAAGCTGGTGAAGAGTCTGGAGCACCAGTCTGACCAGGAACAGCTGAGGGAACATGGGTTGTTTAGTGGAAAAGAGAAGGCTCAGGGGAGACCTTATTGCTTTCTACAACTACCCGAAAGGAGGACAGAGCCAGGAGGTGGCTGGTCTCTTCTCCCAAGTAACAAGTGATAGAACAAGACGTAATGGCCTCACGCTGCATCAGGGGAGGTTTAGACTGGATATTAGGAAAAAATTCTTCACAGAGAGGGTGATCAGGCATTGGAACAGGCTGCCCAGGGCAGTGGTGGAGTAACCGTTCCTTTAAGTGTTCAAAAACTGTGTAGATGAGGTCCTCAGTGATAACTTTAGTGCTGGTCTTCACAGCCCTGAGGTAATGGTTGGACTCGATGATGTTAAAGGTCTTTTCGAACTTCGTTGAGTCGATGATTTTATGACCAAAGATCCTATGTTTCTAATCTCTGTATCCTATACAACATTTAAAGAACAATCATACTGTCTCTGTAAACCATCTCTTCTCTGAGCTTTACTAGCCTTTCAGAACAAGGTAATTCTCCTGCACCTACTGGGTGTTCAGGGATATAAAAATTTCTCTTGGGTCTGAAATAGTTCAGAAGCAGTTTAGAGGAGTCTGTGGCATTTCTATGGCAATCTTGAAAGATCTCAGGCAGGGTGTTAAGGAACTCTACGCTTACACGGAGTTCCACTTATGGCAGCTAAATCACTTTGCAACATATTTTGCTGCAGAACTGATAGCATTTTCCTGGCATGCTGACAGCTCTGTATTATTTACTAGCAATCCTTTTGCACAGAACATAAAAAAGGTATTTTCTTACTTGCCTTTATGCCATTTTGTCTAAAGACCAAGTGAATAGCTCTGCTTGCACTCCCTCCAGCTTCAAATTATACTGTATACTCACCTTTGGCACTATCAGAGTGGAAAAATTTACCCAGGAAAAATGTAACTAGGTCTTGTTCTCGCAAAATTACTCTCCTACTTTGCCTCATTAATGTGATGGCCAAGTTATCTTTAGATCACAGCTGCTTAACTATTTGTTAAAAAAATACTTCATGTCCCCCTGCTGAAACTGGGGTATAAAAGGACAAAAAGTGGGATTAAGATCTCAAGGGCAGTTTTTCGTATCAGCAGTCCCATTAAAAAAGAAAATGGGTGAATACATGGAGGGGAAGCAGGACTTAGCAGCGTGCTCTCTACATCTTATGAATGTTGCAGACTGGCAGGGAGAGCAACAGGAAGCCTGGTCATGTGTTTCAAGTCCCTGAAATGGTGACTTTTAACACTTTCCCTTTATGTTCTGCTAGAAAGTCACCCCTGTGCAGGACAAATCCTGCACTTACTGGTCTCATCTGTGGTCCAGCATCACAAAATAAACCACTGTCAGCGACGATTATCCAAACACTAACTCCTCAGTGTTCAAGGAACTGCTGGCTTTTTTACTGTGAACACATCACATGGACATTAGACCTCAAGCAGTTCTTGCACCCCAGACCCTAACATGACACCATGCTCGACCCAGAGGACCACAGATCCAGTATGATGGCCACACTGTTTAATTCAGCACTTGAAAAAAACAGAGTGGAATGGGCTTTTAAAATTTGGTAAGGGAAGTGGTAAATCTACATTTAGGAAAGATTGCAGATGTGATTGAGTTCTACCAAAGCAACTCAAGCTAACAACATAGTTCAAAACTACTTCTAGTCTCAGGAACATACTTGATCTGAAACAGCAATAAAGTCTGCCTGTGAACAGGGCCGGTGCACTACGCATTATAAAGCTTATTTTCCACAGGTAAAGAAGAAAACCATTAAGAAACCCTACTGCTTCCAGGATGTTATTTTTGGACTAGAACTCTTACAATATATATATTCCTCACAAGCTTCCTGATACGCCATCTCTTGGTTTTAGAACTTTTACTTAACAAAGTTTATTCAAATTGATTCCATTAATAGAATAGCTGATTGCAGTGTTGCATGAACCTGTCTGTAGTACCTGGCAGTGAATCTCAAAGCTTTTCAAAAATTCTCCAGAGGAATTCATCAAGCATAAAGAAATATGATGGGGTATATGCAGAAATAAAATGGGCTTAGATTAAAATGCTGAGTGCATCTGAATTTCAAACAAGGTGATAGATACATAATTTTGTCAAAAACCAGGGGAAATACACAGCTTATCTGATTTTCGCTACCAAATCAAAGAACAAGATTAATGCTCTCCCCCAAACCCAAATGATTAAAATGTTCTTACATGCAGATGAGATTACAGTGAATAGTAAAACTGTGACAGCTATTTGTTAACTTGTGATACATTAGTATTTCATTAGAATATTTAAGATTTCTGCTTAAAGCTACAGAACACTTTTGCCTGTACTACCAGAAGCTCAATGGGCTATGACACTTGTTTAGAAGTAAGAGATCCATCTCCCAACTCATACTGTATCTTATGAACAGAGATTCAATACTCGGATCATACATCCCAAAACTACTCCAAATATTCTTGGACGCCACTGGCCACTGGAAGATACTTCACGTTATAAGCTCACACGAAATAAGACAAAGCTGATTGCATGTACTTCTTCCTCTCTTCCATGTGAAGAATTCTGGAATGCTAACTGGAAATGAAAACAGAAGACTACTTTTAAGTATCCTAGCACCAGTAAGATACAATGACACTGAAGTCATCCTTAGGACAAGCTAATCATAGAATCATAGAATAGTTAGAATTGGAAAGGACTTTAAGATCATCTAGTTCCACCCCCCTGCCATGGGCAGGGACACCTCACACTAATCCACGTCACTCAAGACTCCATCCAACCTGGCCCTGAACACCATCAGGGATGGAGCATTCACAACTTCCCTGGGCAACCCGTTCCAGTACCTGACCACTCTTACAGTAAAGAACTTCTTCCTTATATCTAACCTAAACTTCCCCTGTTTAAGTTTGAACCTGTTACCCCTTGTCCTATCACTACAGTCCCTAATGAAGACTTCATTCCCAGCATCCTTGTAGGCTCCCAATACTTGAAAAAACCACCAAAGATAGCTGTATTTCCATGCACTTAAAATAAGAGGTTCATTGGAATTTCAGTCTTGATTTATTCAGAAAGCAGTTTCAAACTTCTCTTTCTGTACTTCCTTCTTAGAAACCTGCCTTTGAAGAAAAGGTTATGTCCTTTACTAGGTCTAACTATTAAATTGTGAATCCATACAGAGGTAAAATACATTTTCTTATGCAGTAAGGCAAGAAGCAAACTTCAGAATGAAGGCGATCCATATCAGGAATCTTGTATCAGCTTTGACTGAAATGACCAGATCAACCTTAACTGGTGGCCAAAACTAGAACCAGACTGAGTTTGCATGGAAAGAGTTCATCAACTTGATCTATCATTCAGGCCTCTTGATATAGATTTCCACCTCAGATAAGCGGTGGGGGATTTACCTGGAAAAAAACCTAGCACTCAGTATCCAAAAATACAGTCCACTCTACTTAAAAGTATCCCTAATCATATCTCATTTTAATGAATTTACATAAGGAAATTAATGAAAGAGTAAGTCTCTGAGAATCTGTACTTTTCCTTTTGACAGATGTTAATTTTCCCCTTTTCTTAACAAAGGAAAAAATCAAATACTTTGCTTCAACCTCACATTTATGTTTACCCATTCAATAAAATGTTTATTGCCTTGCGTGTTGATAACAATCATTACTTAATAGCTTTTAGTCTAAATTCCTGCGCATTTCTGTGTTCTGTCAAGTCAAATGAAATAACATTCTGGGTGACTGCTATCAGCAAAGGGGAATTATAAATGATAGTAAATTGAGTTTTATGGTTTTAATGTTAAAGCTGAGGGAAAATAATTATCTTACCATGGACTATGTAGTTCCCAACTGTTAATTGATTTACTTTGTGCAATCTGCATGTCTGTTTTCTTAATAATGAACTGCTGACCACTAACCTCACTTCCCTTCTCCTTTCCCTGCTGAATAAGTAGGCAATTCAGAAAGAGAAAAAAAAAGAAAATGAAATATTAAATGTTGAAGAGCATCTCATTTGCTAAACTTGAGACAGACCTGGAAGGAGCCAGATATAAATGTTTTCAAGAGATTATAAGAAACAAGAAAAAGAACAGGCTATATTATGGGGGTGCTTTTGCTGCCACCTAAAAGAAAACTACAGTAAAAACTTTGCAATTGAAAAGCTACCCCAGCTAGCACAGAACTCTTATTGCAGCACAATATCCATTGCGCATAGGATAAATCTGATGTGTTTATGAAAATATTAGGCTGAGCCATTCAATTACCTCTGACAAAAGCCCTCCTTTGAGTTATGATATATTGTGATAGGCAAAATCACTTCTTCGCTTTCCTGAACCTGCACTTCAAAAATTAGTTATGGAGCCTGTGTCTGGATGCAGACTATTCACCTGCAGCGGATTATTTTACTCCACTAGTGTGTCTGAAAAATCCTATGTTATCATCCAGATATAACTCATTCATCCACTTCAGGTATCAACAGATTCCATTCCAAATAACTTTAATTGATTTATTCATGTGTACACAAAACAAACCTGCTCAATTATTTTGTGCAAACACAGCCAGCTTCCAGATCATTGCATTTTTATGTATTTATTCATCAATTTGGATAATTTTTTTTATGTACTGTAGCTTGCAGGGCTAGAGGGTTATATAAATCTATGTTGATGAACTCACAAACTATGTAAATGAGGAAAAAATAAAAAATAACAAAGGCCTAAAAATTTGAGAAGGGCTTAGAAGAACCTTACCATGTGAGAACACGGTAAAGATCTTCTCCCACAAGTGAGTGGCACTTACAGGTAAGTGACATCTTTTTTCCGTCCCCAGGATATTAATTGATTCCTTATTTGGTCACATGGTGACCTTCTCCTTATATTTTAATATCATCTCTTGCATTAAAGTTATCTTTCTACTTATTCATGAAACTAAGTCTGTCAGGCTTGCTTCTCTGCTTGCTTATGCTAGGCCAAACCAAGGTAACTATTGAAAGAAGTCACCATTCTAGTGCACAACTGACGGAGGAATGGAGAGTCTAAACTTTTTATCACATACAAGCCTGATCACATATAACACCTGGACAGGCCTTTTTCCTCTGGGGAAAAAAAAAAAAAAGAAAAAGAAAGGTTTAGTGCTTTCAACTACAGCAGGTAAGGACCATGAGCTTAGGGCAATGGCTGAGCACTTGGGCTTCTGCGCTTGGTTCAGTGACTTTGTCAAGAGTGCAATCTGAAAATGTAAGCAATTCTAGCTTGTCATCTACAGCATGAGTTTTGCTACAGTACTTAAAGGGGGGTGGATAGTTTAGAAAGTTGATATAGGATGGAGGCACCTGTATGCTCTAAGACAGTTGCTTTGAAAGCTACTAGTAACTGCTCTTAGCTGAAGGTATGCCTGAGGATCGGACCTAAATCTAGGTAAGTTGGTATTATGTATCTCTCCAACACAGGTGCTGTTACAATACATGAACTTACTGGATATTACTCCAAATGGTCATTTGTTTGGACCAACATGGCTGTTCTTTACTAGGATATTGGTGTTTATAAATTGCAATATTGATGATGCCCAAACAACTTAAGAGAGAGTTTGGATCTGGAAAAAAAACAAAACGAAAAACCTCACCATAGTTTGGGTTCTGTTGCCATTAATATAAAAAGCATGGTGTGATTCATTTCAGTTCTGGGGGTTTCCAAACAAAGTCAAGATGGCAATGGGTACACAAGCAGGAAGCTGTCTGGAATCATAAATCTTGTGAGTACTGGACAATACAAGATTGTTCAGCCCAGAAGAAATATGTGGTATTTCTTTAATCCTGGACCAGTAGAGATTATGAGCTGCTTGGGAGAGGGCACATATAGAACGCTACTGCTAAATCTTCGTTATGGAGAAACTGTGATAACACTTTTCCTACTCTTGGATTTAGGCAATTAGCTCCTAGTAAGACATCTTAGTTTTATTTCCCTTAAATGCAACAGCTATTTACTTCTGTGTGTGGGAAATCATAACTACTTTGTGCAGTTTTCAAAGGCCAATTTTCATTTGCAACAAAAAAAAAACTGGGCTGAATATTTAATTACTTCTAATTCTTTCCACTCTGTGTTTACAAATATATTAATGCATCTTTTTTTAAATGTCTTGCAATCTGTCTGTAGATGCCTTGTGGACCACAAGCTGTGGAATATTAATCTAAGCATCTGTGGAGCATGCCAGGGTGACTCCAGAGAGTTTCAATCAGTTTTTTCAGTAATATTGCTAAGCTTCTGTTTCTACTAGAATGGTAAAAAAGAACAGAACAGAACTTTCCACTCTTGAACTTCTTTTCCTGGCTTCTAACTTACACACAGTAACACATGCTTTCAGTAACAGAAATATGGAGATTAAGTAAACAATAGAATGTTTAACAAAACACTTAACTGAACCTTTCCTTTGCTCACAGTATGGAAACAGCAGAATGCAAACCTTCCAAATAAGTGCAAGGCAAATGACTATCAGCTAAACTTTAGGAGTACAGGCCTTCTGGAATGACAGCAGGGAGATTTGCAGTGTTTGCAGATGTTCCCAAACTACTAACTGGCTAGTTTGTTAGCATCTAACATTTGTAGATGTTCTACAAATTAGCTGGTCCAAACCTGACTGGGACATAGATCTTGTAGCACAGTGCTGACTACTGCCACATAAGGGTTGCTGGTACCCAGCTGGCGAGTCTAGTGTTTGCTTGCTTAGGTCTATCTGAGCTGCAGTCATACCACTGCACTGTGGAGTATCTCAAATCACTGCTGCCTTCACATGGGCATCTTGCCTTCCCAACAGGTAGCATTAAAGTTAATGCTACCTTAAATTAAAGTTAATGCTAGTTTCCCTAGCAGAAACACAGAGAAACTAAGTGAAGAGGAAAAGCCCTCCTGCCCAGGGAAAGGCTTCTGCTTGCCCAAGATGCACTTCTCTGAGTGTGGTAAAGCAGGGAGAGAAGCAAAGGCATTGCAGTAGTAAGATGCAATCCCCTACCTTAATGGCAAATCTACTTTTGCTTTTATGCCGCAGGTAATGGACAACATATGTATAACTACTGCACTTACCTCAGCTGTAGAAGTCAGAACAATTCCATTTACCTACAGTAGGGCTATGCTTATTCGCATTTCCTCTTCTAACTTATGCTGCTTACAAGGTACATTCAGATGCAGTCTGCTCTCCCAAAACAGTCTGTAGTAACTGTATTTAGGGTTAAGAGGAGAAAGTGCAGTTGCTCTTTATGTTAAATGTTACAATAAAAATCTTTTGTTAAGGAAAAAAAGGTGTAGATTGGGATTTGTGGGCCCCCATTCAACAGATGCCAGCTGGATCACAGTACTTGCAGTTTTTCATGTCTGGCAGTGTTTGTTTGGATCTAGGAGTAAGAGAGCAGCTGTAATATGGAATATAATGGCTTAGAGTTGGGTGAATTGGCAGGGTTCAAGTTTATGCAGCTCTCCTGGCAACCTGGCAATTCTATAAACACTTAATTCACCCAAACCAATTTTTCTTTAATGGAAAAGAAAACTTAGCTAACAACGCTGAAAGAAGTAAGATTTTCAATCTGATCTTAATGTCACTAGAGCAAAGTACACAATAAAGGAAAGCAATATAATCTCACAAATGAGGTGGAACTGCACAGGGTAAAAAAGAATTGTTTGGTCTCCAGAAACTTCATGTGAATTGAGGAAGGAGATGGATAAGTTAGTAACTCTGGAGAATGGATTGCACATACCAGGATCAGAAGACATGATGACTCAAATTATATAGCTTTGTACAATTAATCTACCCTAATTCACTGGCACAGCCATCCAAGCAAACTTCTCCTTTCTCCAAAGGAGTAGCGCTTATCAAATATCCGGCTGCTTGCACTATTACATAAAACCATGGCAAAACTACTTGTTCTAAATACAGTTGCTTTGATTTTTTATCAATTGAATTTGAAAAAGTGCATTTGGACTAGTGCTAATTAAGACTGTGTGGGTATCTTACCCTAATATAATAGGAACTACAAGTTTCCATAATACCCTGATCTGGTCATAATTAATCATGACAAGGATCCTGTTGAGCTGAAAGTGATTTGTTCCAGCCTAATTAAAGGTCACTGCTGGCTGGTTTTGGGCTTCATGAGATAGACCACGTTATCTCATCTTTTCAGTGCAGACAGAAAATAATTTAACACAGTGCAAAAGTATGAAGCATTTACATATTTTCCAAATCAGGAACATAAAGAAATATAAAAATATTACTTACACCAAAGAAGTGAACTTATTTCGGTGAACTAACTAGTGTCAAAACAACTTCTCTGAGAGGAAGAGAAATGAGAAAACTATTTTTGGAGATAAAGTGAAGTTAACTAAGAATAGTATCATCCTACCACGGTGCAGAGGAGATAATTAAGCTACATAAATGAAGTGTATATCCTGGCAATGTAATGTCAGACATATATGCTCTCAGCATTACTGCAGCCTTGTGAGCCACCACGAGGTTAGGAAATGTAGTGTGTTGGGAAGATCACAGAAAAGCCAAAAGGCAAGCTAACGGGGACGCCTGTACTATCTCGAGGTTTGCCAGAGCCACCATGATCTCTCCTGCAATTTCTCAATCCTTCCCAAGGCTTGACATTGTGTAGCGGGGTCAGAGGATCTTCAGAATTCGTATTAGTAAATGATATATATCACTAGAGATAGCACCTTGTAGAGGTCTGCAATAGCCTCCATGCTCTCGCAGTCATCCTCCTCCTTCAGTTCCCACTGTGCTTGCCGATGCTTCTCTAGCAATTCATGGTAAGCCTAAAAGAAACACAACAGCTGCATTTAAATAGCTGAAAAAAATTTGACAGCTTCTTGTGATTCTCATTCCTTTCCTTGATCCCTTTGCCATGTACCATCACAACAGTTAAGCATTTAGCTGGAATTGTGAGTCAGAGGGACACTGCCTTATCATTTTAATTTGAGCATATCCAGTTTTAAATATGAAACTCCATAGCCTAAGTAATTTGGGTATACAGTATGTACCCAATACTGTAACTGCCACTTTCTGGCTTGTGTCATTAACTTGATCATTCAAGCATTTTCTGACAGTTAAAAAAAACAAACAAACAAACAAAAAAAGTGCTCTTTTTCCAGTGGAAAGAGATGAACGAGACAGAATGATACAGGGACTCTATCTAACCGTAACTATCTACGTCATTCTGCTATACAAAACTCAGAGCTGCAGCAACTAAATCACTACCACCCAACTTGTGTTCAAAAGAAACTGATGTGAAGAAAGTGCATTGCAAAATCCACCTTCATAATTGGCAAGCACTTTATATTCAGCAGAAAGGTCAGTTACTGCTGAGATTGCTACCATGGTGGTGTGAGCCCTCTGAAGACGTGCAGGAGGGAAGGCTAAGAAAAAAAGTGCATTTAATGGGTGCAACTCTGGGCTCAGGGTAAGGATTCAGAACCAATTCCTTCACTAGGCTGGCTGTGAAATCATGAAACAGGTTTAAAACAGCTCCTCAGTTCTGAGGGGATTGTTTATAGAGAATAATTACTGGACTATTTAAGTCAAACCATGGGAGTTACATAGGAAATATATACCATTTTTTCTTATTCTTCAAAGAGTCTCTGGACTCAAGACCCCATCTGTTCTGGGGGGCAGGGAAAAAAGGTTCTCACCGCTGTGGTAGCAGAAAGGCTTAAATTTCTGACTTGCTTTATTATTTGGACACAGACATTTCAAAATACTAAGACTCAGCTGTATTCTGTCCTGAAACATGAAGAGAAAGTTGCCCATTTCTACTTGCCCGTCATAAGCAGATCATTAGTTTACAGTCTAAGTGTATTTGTTAGCTTTCCTAAGACTTACAGAACACAGCATCTCTTGCGCAAAACTCTAACTTAGTAGGGGAGAGGTCTTAATACAAAATTTCTGAAGCTTTTTGGATGCATTCAAGAGTTTTGAGCAACGTACATAA
The DNA here is from genome assembly GCA_009867235.2 of Psittacus erithacus. Taxonomy (NCBI): domain Eukaryota; kingdom Metazoa; phylum Chordata; class Aves; order Psittaciformes; family Psittacidae; genus Psittacus; species Psittacus erithacus. The sequence goes on from WYDI02034323.1 coordinate 15,969, forward strand.
GGAAAATACATTCACAAAAGCTCAAAGGATATAAAAATGTGTGACAGAATTATTTGTCTCAACATATAAAAAGCCAAAGAGGTAAAATGTGTTCTACTCTTTTAAAGTGTCTGAAACCTTTGGTTTTGAAGTGAGGTGCTGCCGCACAGGTGTTGCATACAAGAATAGTAACTCCATTATCCAATTCATACAATATAATTGAAGAACTTGGCCCTGCAGTACAAAATTGCAGTGTTGAGATCAATAAATTTTGACAGTTTATTGCAACTGGAATCTGAGTCTTCTCACAGATTAATTTATCTAAATTATTAGATTTCATCAAAAGTTTAATGCTGCTGGATGTAACCACTTTAACCTTAAATTATTTCTTTTTATGAAAATTGAGGATTTTTTTATTATTATTCCTAATAACTTGGGTCTGTAGTTCTCAGCAGTTATAGCAGTTTCGCAGCTGCCAGCATTTACAGCTAAGAACACTGATCTCCTGTATGTATTCTGAACTATAACAATGGAGCTTTATAGAAAATATGGCCAAGAAAACATTACACTGGCCACTGTATACCATATTAAATTATCTATGGCAAACCTTCTCTGAAGTATCCTGCCAGCAATCATAATGAGTTTTCCCACTGCTTATGTGAAATTTGATAGTCTTTTGAGCTTAGTAACCTCACTCACAGAAAAGCAATTAGATTACTGCAGCCTGCTTTCTTCTGTAAGGCAGGACAGATACATTCTTCCAGAGATTTCCTACGTTGAACCAAACACATAGTATCCCAGTAAAAAATGTTTTCTGCTGTCCTGGGTTCAGCAGTAGCAGTCATTTTTCTCCTTCTTAGTAGCTGGTGCAACACTGTGCTTTTGACTTTTGGCCTGGGAACAGCACTGATAACACTGATGTTTTTAGCTACTGCTTAGAATGTTTAGTCTGACCAAGGCTTTCTGAGCCTCATGCTCTGCCAGGGAGGAGAGGAAGCCGGGAGGAAGCAGAGACAGGACACCTGACCCAGACTAGCCAAAGAGGTATTCCGTACCACAGCACATCATGCCCAGGGGGTAAACTGGGAGTTACCCAGAATGGCTAGATCACTGCGGGGGTCAGGCTGGGTGTCAGTGTGGTGAGCTGTTGTATTCTCTTCTCTTGTTATTTCCCTTGTCACTGTTATTACTGGTGGTAGCAGCAGGGGTTTGTGTTATACCTTAGTTACTGGGCTGTTCTTATCTCAGTCTGTGGGAGTTGTATTCTTTGGATTCTCCTCCCCATCCTTCTGGGAGCTGGGGGAGGAGGGGGGGAGTGAGTGAGTAGGCTGCGTGGTTCTGATTTATGGCTTGGCTTAAACCATGACATCTACAAAACATGCAATCTAGCATTAACACCTTTCCACATTTTGCTCCAATGCAACAAGACCAATACTGAAGAAAAAGTCTCCAAGCAAGCCTAGGCAATAAAGGTCTGATGCTATCCCTCCCTGTGCTACTATACTCGACTCTCAGGAAGACTCAAAAATCACAACTTTATGGAAGAGGGAAGAATCTGCAATATATTTGGTCTTAAAAAATAAAGGAACAGTGAAGATAAGCTTTTATGTGCTCACCTTAAGAAAATCGTGGACATCTTCACTATGAAAAGTTTTACTAAGGATACTGCCTTGTTCAGCTTTCTGTCTGTGCTTGAACTCTTCTTTCTTCTTTGCACAGCTCTCAAGTCGTTTCAAGATCAGGTCTTTGCTTTGCTGGATACATTCTGGAGTGCAAAACACTGATGATTAGATACCACAACTCCACAGGGAGAAAGTAGCATCTGCTATTGTCACACAACATAAGCTCACAGAAATCTGTTAGCGAGTGAAAGAGGCAAGTAATCACCATGGAGAACTTCAAATTTCAGTCTTACCCTGACAGTCTTTTTAGATGTGAACTTTTGGGTTGTTATATGGCACTTAACTTACCAGGTTTTCGGATCATGACCATCCTGCACCCTCCCTGTTATTGGTGCTGCTGTTCATGCAAAGGCAGTGTGTTAGTTCAAGAAACAGATTCCCACCTACAGCAACCCAAAAGAAGTTGCTCATTACCTAACTGCAGATATGCAAATGCTGCTGCAAGGACAGAGGCAGCAATATATGGCATGGAGAAAAGATCCAGAGCAGTGCTAGTTCAGATTTGCTTGAACTGACATGCAGCCGTACCAGCCTCCCAAAGTGACTCATCCAGGAACCTGCAGCAAAAGTTGCTAAGGTCCCTCTGATCTTGTGCTAGTACCATGAAATATTTGGGACCAAGTTCCTCCCCTCTTCACCTCCCCTATAGGTCCCAGTGATTTATAAATTCACAAGTCTATCTGGACCCTGTGCTGAAGAGTGGAATTGGTGCTTTCTATGTTCTGCAACTACATCCTGTCTCATTGCTGGTTCACCTAAGAAGAACTTCATTCATTTCCCTCCCCTTGTCCTTCGCTAGACCAGTATTTCACCCCAACTCAGGCAGCTAAAGGGGAATGCAAAAGAATAGTCTTCTGTGGCTGCTGTTCTGCCACCACATCATGCTGCTGTGATTATGAGAAATTATTTTGTGGAGAAATAAAGGAGTGCATTATTACAGCACCAAGCAGTTTACTTATTCTCCACACTAATTTATTGTGTTTATCCGCAGGCTGATGATGCACTGACAAAACACTTGAAAGTGCACTGAAAGTACAAGAAAGCCTGTAATAAAAATGTCATCTGAACAAACAGCAACTGTTATTTTTAAACACTGCTTGTTTCTTTACTACTTCCTTGTTTGTTTCCTAGGAGCACAGTCTTGCTGGCTTTGTGTTCTGCTTACAAATTATAGGTACAGTTCAATTTATGTATTTAGGAGCTCATAAGCAAGGTCAACACAGACTCTCACGTGAAAATGCTGCACTCTAGATTATTTTTGGTTCTACTTTTCTAAGCATGTTCCATTTCCTGGGCAACCAGCTATAGCTGACCCTGCCTGAGCAAGAGGCGGATGAACCAAATAACCTCATGAGGTTCCTTCCAACCTCAACCATTCTGTGATTCTGTGAACTCCTGATTGAGACATGGCACAATTTATCAGCATGAAGCCTGAAAGTGAATGAGCAGCACTGCAGCTAGAATATACTGCAACAAGACTACCTTCATTCTGATTATCTGTCTAGTTCACTGTACTCTAACCCTAATGACATTTTGCTGAGACGATTTTCTTTAAATATGCCCACCAGTAGCAGACGATTCTGGAAAAATGTGTGAGAGTAAAAAACTCCTCATTTTAGCTGAACGTGCACCATAATTTTCCATGAGTCCTGATGGAAAACACTGAGCCTTTGGTACAGCACCTATCAGAAAAGTTGGGGGCATGTTTCTCAATATGCTGGGCATTAGGTAACATGCCAGGTGACACAGGGAGAACCTTCTCAGTCAGTCAGCTTAGACTGTTATAATTGTGTATTTAACAAACAGGCAATATGAAGGCGTGTAACACGAAGAGGAAAAGCTTCATTTTTAAAGCATTTTTAGTTTCATATAGTAAAAGACAGGTTTATCTGAAGATTATTTGCCTTAAAATTATGTTTTCATAAGAGTGATAGCACAACTATATTTTCTGTATCTTCTGGCTCCACATGCTAGCAGGAGATCATAAGACAGTCCTCTGCACATATACAGCTATTACTGTCCCTCATGTTAGCCAGTATCATCAACAATGTCAAGTATGTGGGCAGTAAATGAAGAAATCTCACAGATACTTGTAACAAATGTGACTGTTCTTCAAACTTCAAATTAATGAAATAAAGTATGGATTATGTGAACTGTAGAGTGATTTCATAGTAATGCCTGGAACAAGACCTAAAAGGCTTAAAGCCAAAGTTTCCATTCTAAGCATCCACCCATCACAATAACAGTGTTTGCCAATTCATTAATACGTTTTTAAAACAGAGGAGTACAGGGCTGAAGCTATAATACACTAATGAGAATTTATACCCATATTTGTTAAGTCATGATCTCTGCTCTAAGTACTCACCATCACTGAAATGTGCCAACTGTTCCCAAAAGGCCTTGTGCAGATCTGTTAAAAGTTCTTCCTTTTGTCGGACTGAGAGATTATTCTTTACAGTTAAATGGTCCAGAATATTCGATACAATATTTAATCTACACTTGCATTCTTCTGGTATATAGGACTTCAGTGAATCTATCAGCTTCACCATAAGCTCCCAGTTGAATAATCTTTCTTGAATGTCCTAAAACAAGCATTAAAAAGCCCTGTTTAGAAACCAAGTATAAGCCTTCAGTTGTGCTTGTCATTTCACTGAAATTTTCACTCACAAACTATACAGAAAACTAAGGAGGCTTCTCAAGACCATGTGAATAACAATCTCCTGTACTTAAATATTTCTGAAAATCTTGACTGGGGTAGGACAGCAGTGAGTTTATTGCATGCTCAGTTGCTGTTTTCATAACTGGACAGCTTAGTTAACTTAGCTGCTCCAATGCAGAGCTAACAAGCCAATAATTACTGTATCTGTTTATTGGTAAACCAAATAAAACTAGCTATCCCTTTATTCTCCAAATTACTAATAAATGCAGTGGGCCAGACTCTGATTGTAATGTTAATCTACAAATTAACTCTTCAAGTAAGTCATGTGCAAAACGAATAAAGGATGCTGAGATTTAAAACAACATAAAGCACAATGCTGATGCATTTATAAGCACATTTTTCCCTCTTAAGACTATATCACTAAGAGATGCTAAGGCTCTTCAGTGCCAGTTAAAGTTCCTGGACACAGAGTCACACACAGGTTTATCAGTGAAAGTGGAATAAATACTTTGAAACAAAAAGAAATGTCCTAATGCTGAGGATAACAATTCTCCTTCATGATTAGATCTAGCGCTCTCGCTCTGGCACACTGGCTGCATTAGTATCACTTTTTCCTAACGTGACTGCCTCAACACTATTTTGAGAAAGAGAACTCAAGCGCAGAGTTCATTTTTCTGTGAGTCTTCATAAATTGCAATGGAAGCTGAGCTCTTTACAACAAAACTAAAAGAGGCAACTGAAATAAGGAGTCTACATCGTTCCCAAGGCAGGACTGACAGAATCTGTATACTTGAATCATTCTTTGTGTTCAGATTGACTAAATCTCTCTCAACTTTTATTTCTTTTTGTACTTTACCATTGCCTGCAAATCTTGAGATTCACTTAATAAGCTTTCTACTGCAATCATCTTCTCGGTCAGATCCATCATTATCTTTGCTGCTTTGGCACTTGAGCATTTTGATTCATCCAAAAAAGCCTGCTGGGCTTTGTCAGTCTGTTTCCAGAAAGTTTCCATCTGTGGAATATGAATAAAAAACCAATCCATGTTTCCTTATCAATCTCTAGTATTTTATTACAGTAAGAGGCATGCAAGTCTACTGAGATAGAAGTCACTGAGACTACAGACAGCTTTCAGAATTAGTTACAGACAACATTTTGTAAAGCTAAAGAGCCTATTTACTATATGATGATACACATATTGTGGCACATAACCAGTAGGTCAACTCTGACCTTTTTAAATGCAGTCATTTGGTATAACTTGCTAAGAATTTGTTTCTAGTTCTCCACATATTGAATCTCTAAAAGCCAATCATGTTGTTAGTATTAACGGTTAAATGAAAAGGAGGTAACAAACTGCTGCTCTTTTTCTGGTAAGTCTGCTTAGCTACACGAGCAGCCATTCCAGTCAAACAAGATTTTTGCTAAAAAAGGAAAATCGAAAATTGTCAGTTTTTCACAAAGTCTTTCATAGCCACACGCTACACAAGCACTTTATCGCCTGTAGTGGAACTAAGTACTTATCAGCGCAGTAGATGTGCCAATTCTGATACATTATCATATGGGTATCCCCCATTTTAAGCTCCAATCCCACAAACAGGACTGTGCACAACTGTGATTATTCTGTGGTATTCAATGCGATTACTAGTACACATAAAGGTAAGAGAATGTGTTCATGACCAAGATTTGTATGAAGTATCTGTGAGTGTGACTATGGCACCTGTGAGTATGGTAAAAAAAATCTTTATGCAGGGAAGAGTGGATTAGCTCAAGGTCCTGACCTATATGAATCTGCGTATAGCGAAATAATTTTCAATATGGATGAAAAGCATCTGCTGACATAAGAGTGCCAGGCCCACTGAAGGATGACTGCTACTGGTGAATAACTGCCTCATGCTGCTCAGCAAGGCTGCCAGTGTTTATTTTATGAAACTAACTCTGGAGGACTCTAAACAATCAATCTTTCACAGAGCAAAGTTAAATTGCAAAAGAAACTTCACACAAATGTACCATGGCTACCAGGACCACTATAAAGAGAAAGGGACAGAGAATCAAGAGAAAGCTGAGAAAATTTCCAGTGAAGCACTGAATCACTAGACATTAAAAAAATATTAGCTCCTTTATAAAAAAAACCCCCAAGGCTGAGATGATGGGCTGTTTACTTCACGGCTGAAGTGCCACAGTCAATCAGCACAGGCAGCTCACAGAGCCATCAGTCTGACTAGTCAGTCTTCCTTTTTCATCAGCAATAAATTTGCTCAAACCTCAAAAACAGGACTGGGAACTAGAATACCTGGTAGATGACTCAGTTTACTGGAAAAAGTACACAGAATATTTTTAACCACCAGTTTTCTAGCCTCAAGCTATTGGACATAGTGACACTACTGAGGACAAAAAGAAAAATTATCTTTGAGAATCAAATGCTTGCTATCAAACTGTATTTTTACATTGATGATGTAAATGTATATAAATGTGCAAAGCATACTAAAAGGTTGTACAGTAATTATTTTCTTAGTACTTATTTGAGCTGAAAGAGTTTTAAAGTCTCTTATTACTCTCTGAAGTTATGGAGGAATGAAGAAACCAAGGTGCTAGGATAAAAGTCCTAAAAGGCTATACTCAGGCTTAAAATAAGTCTTTACCATCTGACAATCAATAGACATTTCTCAGCTCTAAAACCAGTGTGATAAAACAGTTTTTGTATAAAAAACATATTGGTTTCTGTTGTGGTTTTATTTCCAAAGAGTTGGAAATACTTTGCTGGAGAAATGCAAAAATGCTTTCAGGACTCATACACATCTAAACTACAGTGGACTAGCCAACAGTTAAAAAAATAAGCATTCCCCATCAAAGGATTAGATTAAATTTAAAAAAAAAAATAGGAAGTTACATTATCTATTACGTGCTCAGAATATTCCCTTTCTTTCCTTTCTAAGTCTTCTAAAGTCTGGTACTCTGAATTATGAGCTCCTGACATCTCAGTATTCTGGAGTCGAGAGTCAAGTTGTCTCTGCAACTCTTCAAAATCCTAGGGAAAAAAAAGATAGTGATATGTTAAAAAGAAAAACCAGACATAACTTCTAAATTCAGGAGTGAATTTGTATGTCCATTCTGGCTCGTGCCTAGGGAAGCGGACTAAGAGCATTCAGAAAGTTCTGTCTCTGGATAATGAACCTTCTGCAACAAGTGAAATAAAATCAAGGTATATGGAACTGCACTTAAACATACGGTATATGGCAAGGAACTGCTCTTAATAAGAATACATACATTTCCACTACTATGTGAGTACAATCAAGACTGTTGACCATTTCCATTGAATTCAAGTTTTAGTAAACACTGCTCCACAGCCTTCATACTAATAATCCTTTCAACCTCTTCATAAATGTTTTATTGCAATGCACATGCCCCATCTTAAACGGCAGCTATGAGTGTACACACTGTGTTGAAAACCACAGATAGTATCCAGATACGATCATCAGATAGCGTTTTCTAGTGCTAGCACACATGGATGAACACACCTGTAATGCTCATAAGGGACAAATTACAGGCTACCTTATTATATGGGTTTGTAAAATCCTTTGAAACCAGAATGATTTTTTCTGAAAGCTAATGATACTGACAAATACTAGTCTTCTGCATTACCTAGTAGGTTAGTATTCAAATGGGTAATTTTTCAGCAGCTGAAACATGCCTTACACAACAAATATATACTTTCAACACCACCTAATTTTGGGTCTCAATGCATTATCTTGATACCCTTATGCCTTAAAGAAATGTGACCAAATTTGACAAGCTTCACAAACAATTTCATCGAAATCCCATGATTTTTTCTTACAATGCAGAATTAAAAGAGGAAAATGCTCTCTGCAATAGATCATGCAACCTTTCAAGTTTCCAACACAGCATTACATTAAATAGTTTCCAGTGCCAATGTGTTTGCTTATTACCAATGTCTCTTATACACAGCATTTTTATAACCAGCCTTGCTGCTTCTATGATATCCCACCTCTAAGGCTGCCATGTTTCCAAGACCTTTCGCTACATAGTATAGGACACAGAAATCCCATATTGACACTTAAACAACTGGACTACTTGATAAATTACTGCATCTAATAAACATGACAAACAAACCTAAAAAAGTAAAAAACCCTAGAAGACGAAAAAAATTAGTTTTTGTCTTGCAGCAGCTCAGTCAGATGTATGAAGACACTGCTGGTGACATCCAGCCCACCTAAGGGTTAGGCTATACTGGGAAACATGCCTTATCTGTATTACCTCTCTGTTTATAAGTCATTACCAGAAGGAAAAGGGATTTGCACACCAAATCTCATCAGAAGAATGGTTTTTAGCCAAAATGCATTCTGATATAAGGTACAACTACAGAGATTCCTGATATTAATTCACAGATTATGAGACTGCACAAACAAAATAAATATCAGCAACTAGAGTGGACATGCTGATAGGCTCATGCCTAAACCTGGTAAGAAAAAAAACCTGTCATTACTCTGAAAAAATCAAGTATTAGACTAGGCTCTTAGGAAATGGTGGAGTCTCCTTCAACCCAGACTTTTCTCTGACTCTAATCTGGAAAACGGAAAGCGGAACCAGTAACTCTCCTATTTTGTTTAGTTTTGTAAAGCTTTTCTTTTTCTTTCTAATCATCTTAAAAATAGTACTACTGTAACTCCACCTCAAATGCAATTTGACTCTCGATGCATGTCCTCTAGGTCAGAAGTAGCATATGGATTTTAATAGAAGTATGTGGAAGGAAAAAGGACACGAGGAAAATAAATATATTTTCCCTTGATGAAAGCCTTGAGTTTCTTTCTGGTACTTTTATTTCCTGCTATTTTATTATCAGTCATGACATATGAGACCAGACAAAGAATTGATTAATAATTAGAGATTATTAAATCTGAGTGAATAAGGGTCATAATGTTCTGTTTGCTTGAATGGATTCGACTACAAAATACTTTTATCCTTAACAGATTACACACATAACCATCCTGATGACCTCATCCAATAATAAAGAGGAAACGCATACAAGGTAATGGAGAGAATCAACTAACAAGGGACTTTCTTTGCATTTCTTCTGAAAAAGATTACAAATTACATTTGCTGTTAAAAAGGAGCAGATGAGATAGCCTGCTTGGCAGCCTGCACTGACTGGTGGGATTAATCCTTATTTTCTGTGTCCCTAAATCATAACCAACAAAACCACTTACGTTTTCTTGAATTAAAAGGATCTTCTTGAACAAATCATCAGTAATCTTCTTTTTATGATAAAAGTCTGTGACATATATTTTGAGAATGTGAATAACCATCTAATTAAAAGGAAGGAAACAAAACCCAGGGTAAGTGTCTGTTCAACATCATAAGGGCATTTTTGTGATAACTCTTGCTCATTTACATCAATCAGTGAGACTATAGTGAATCATAAGCAAAATAACAGAAGCACCATCATCAACTCTGCCGTACTTCCATTGTGAAAAATTCTTCGGCACTAGCTTCAGTAAAATAGTGGAAGATCGTGTTACATTCTAACAAGGACAAGGACATAATCTCATACAAACCTGCAGCCAGACTGACACATTTGAAACTATCCTTTATTGGAGAAAATGCAGATCACTTGAAAATATAATGTCCATTTTTCTAAATTTTAGTGAACCCCTAAAACTAGAAGATACTAACATATTCATTATAGAATCACAGAATCATAGAATAGTTAGGGTTACTATGATTTCAACTGTAGTCGGCCAAATGAAGTATCAACATTTTTATGCACCACCCAAAATTAACCACCTCTAGCTACATCCTCTTACAAAAAAATACATCCATTTTCCAGCTGTGATCCTTTTGTATATATGTATTTTAAAAGACTGTAATACTAGTATCAAAAAAGATGTTTTTGAATGCTGTGATAATTTCTGCATAACCTCTTCTCTCCTGCCTCAGTTAAGAGTGTCGGTGTAAAGACAATTAACTTCACAATGAACAGCTGCAGCAATTTCCAATGTGAAGATAAAAATATGTGAAATTCAACAGCCACCTGCCTGTTATTCATGTATTTGAAAACATATGATACAGAAGTTGCCCATTTTAAACATATAAAAACGTAAATTAAATCATAGTGATATATAAAACCAGTTATCAAAGCCAACATTTCAACTGAGCAAAAGCTGGAAAATATGTTATAATTTGAGCTAAGCAGAAGAGAAAACCATAAAGCAGCTGTGTTTTGGATCACACTTGCCAATGTTTTGGATAGGAGTTTGACAAGTCTGAGCATACACAACCAAGATAGCACATACTATAAAAAAGACAAAAAGAAAAGGATTCAGGAAAACACTGGAGGACACATTTCTTTTTCCTAGACCTGATGCTAAGAAAGACTGACTGAAATCAGAGAAAGCAAAGTGGAAAAGGAAAAAACTATTCTCTAGACTGAAATTTTTTTGCCCTTTTCCCTGCTAGCAAAAATATAAAGCTATTCAAAGCTTCAGCTAAAGGTCAAAGTCATCTGCCTTTTGTTATGATTTCTGGTGGGCCATGAAGTGTGTTAAATGCTCATTTTCTCAGTGCTCCTGCAATTACACCACCATGTTGTGACTTTACCTTTATTTACAAATTGATGATTAACTTCCAGATCAAGTTCACCCTTCCCTAGTAAAGCTAAACTTCTTTCTGGAATCTGATCTCAAGTTTCCTTTCTCATTTACTTAGGTGGGAACAACTCACCAGAAGAGAAGCTGCATTCCAAGTTTACTTTCATGCTTCTTTTTTCGAGTTGTGTTGAAAATCCCACCCCTTGAAATATTCTTAGTACATTTAATAAATTATATCAGAAATGACCAATCTGTTCAAACAGAGATTGTGAAAGAAGGGGAGGAGAAAGCTATAAACTTTATGTCCAGATTTATATTAACTAGACTAAAACTCAGTAGCGGTAATGATTCTGTCCTTGACCATAACTAGTCACCATAAAGAATTCTAACAATATTCTGTGGCTTTAATTGCATACATCCATTTTTGGTTTGTTTTGTGGGGGGTATTTTTTGCTTTGAATGCTGCGACTTCATGTAGGTAGCTATCTATGGTTTAAATGGGTACTTTAATTCTTCAGTCCTACAAAATAATGACTATTGTACTTATCACAATGATATTGATTCAGCTGAAGCAGATTTTCAATTCTACTCAAAGACTTTGGAGTCCTTGGAATTGCAATGCACAAGCACTGTCCTTGAGACATAGACTCATCTATTAAACAATTTTCCCCCTCTTTTCATGAACCTCAAGTGTTGTATGTTATTCTCTAGTGTAAAATTTAAAATGAATTTTTTATATTATCCAGTCTGACCCTCTGTATTTCACAGCCCAATATATTTCATTATATTTTATTCCTTTCAGAAGCTCACATTATACGCAGAACAGGAGAAAAAATAAAGACCATACTGTAGAAATGCAACTTTGCTACACTACTTCCCAGCTAGACAGTTGTTTATGTTATTTTCTAAACTGATATTCAACTAAGATGTTCAAAACAAACAGCTATAAGAGATGAGTACTTACCACATGTTTTTCTTTTCTGAGTTCAGTATCAAGAAGCATGAGGTCTTTTAAAGTAAGACTGCAAAGGCAGAGCTTAACATCAAAACTAAAACAAAGATTAAAAAAGTGTTAATACTAATCTAAATGAAGTGCAATGCCACAAAACAGTTGCATTTAACCACTAAATTTTCCTAAAAGCACTTCACCAAAACAGCAGTCAAGTCACTTATATGCTGTCTTCTCTTTCAGGTAATGTATCTTTACATAAAAGTAAGCAAAACAAAACAGGGCTTTTAACGAAGTTGGAGTTGCAGTTCCCTTTAGAAAAAGGCAGGGTAAACATAGGCATGAGTGGCTACACCAAGGCTTTAAATTAAAACAGCTATAATGAGTATACATTTTGAAAATACTTTTCATCACTACTGCCCTCCCCAGTCCCCACAGTGACACAAATATGATTTTCTTTGTTCTTGCTAATGAGAATACAGACACTTATGTATTCATCTAGGGATACTTTGCCATAGGGTAGCTGAAAGAAAATCAGAGCTGACAGTCCATTTCAATTAGTTCTACCCACTCATCAGTGGCACGACTGAGAAAGGTACTGTTTTCCCACAGTAAAACATGAGTAGTTCCTGTTAAGACAGAGGACAGACCATTGCCACTTGCTGTTCTCAGCACATCTCTGCTGTTCTGTGCAGAGGACTCCATCCTCATTCTAGCATGCCACTCGACTTGTGAACTGAGCATATGAGCCAAAACAAAGGGATCTCCTTATTCTACAGTGACACACCTTTTACAAGACAGCTTTTGCCAAAGTCCCGATTCCTGGAATTTTGTAAGGAACAAACTGACTTTGCATGTGCAGCATGATCTATTACTTTAATCTCTCCAACCACTGTTAGGCTTATAAGCAATAATCCTGTCTTGATATGGTAAATAGACGACTTTGGTTTATACCAGACCTTCAGTGATTGTTGGGGCACACTAGGAAATGATCAAACAAGAGGGCTTGCTTACCTCTCACATGTTAGCACTTCAGGGAAGCTGGTCACCTTGAGGAAGGCTCGAGCCTGAAATCTGTCATCACTTGTTGTGGAATGTATTGTTGTAGAGGAACTGCAGTCCTCTTTGTCTCCCTGGCTCAGGGATCCCAGGCTGCCTGATGTAGATGTCTCCATGACCTGATTAGGTAGAACCACCTGCTTTGGATTCTCATGCAAAGATGGATTGGATGAGCCATCTGCCAAAGGCTGCAGCCAAAGAAAATTCACAAGGTCAATTAATACAACACAATAAAGAAATAAACATCTCACCAATTCACAGTGTCTGCCTTCAAGTGAAAAATTAAACAATATACACAGCAAAAGTGTTTCCACATAAATTAAGATTCATCATACTGACAGGTCTCTGCATTGCCAGAAAAGCACTCTTCTGTTGTGGTTATTGGCTTGGCGCATGTTTTCTTACTGAAGAACAAATCCTTGTAAGGCTTTTCATATGGCTTCTTGGTCAGACCCAACTTCCAAGGGAAGACATGGTTAATGTTAGTGAGAAGTAAAGGTCTCTTGACTATAATAAAAATCAACCACACATCATGTGAAGCACTGCATGTGTCAAGGGGAGCTGAAAACAGCTTATACCTTACAGAATAAGCCTTCAGTCAATGGACTTTAAACAGAGAAAGATCTCTGTTATGCAGGTTGGCAGTATGTTTTCTTCCATTACTTGACTCTGCAATTTACTCTGAAACAGAATGATTGTCATCAATTTTTACAAGTAAAATCTAAAACCTTACCCTAAATTTCTGATTGATGGGATAGATCACTTTTGCCTTTAATGCAAATGCCGTGACATTACTGTTCAGAGGAGACTCACTTTCCTGTATGGAAAAGAACAGAAAACCATTGGGAACAGCAGCAGATCTGATGGTTGTTTACTGTAAGCATTGCATGTCCCTTCTGGATACGCAACTTCGAAATTCCTATTGCTAACTATTTATTGACTGCTTCTGCTTTGGCTCAAGAAGCCTCCTCATAAGACTCATTCTGAGTATGAAACCAAGAAAAGAGAACTCTTGTCATTACCACTGCTCCAAAACTCCTGCAACGGAAAACAGGCAACAGGTGGTATTTACAAGTTATTTTCATTTTGTTCCCCCCTCCCCTATTTAGCAGCAACTAAAGATTTCACGAGAGGCTGAAATTACCTTAATAGAAACTACTAAAAGATAAACTCCACAGATATCATCATGGCTATAAATCCTGTCTTTCAATTTAAATAAAGAAATAATAAATAAAACTAGTCATCATTTTTCCTAGAAAGAACTTTTATAGTACAACCCTTACCTATAATCTAGAGAAAATACCAAATAACTTCTTATAGATAATGCATTCTTTTCATACAATCTGCTATATTCTGTTTCTGACTCTCTGTTTCTCCTCTTTCCTAGCTACTGCTTTATGCACTGGAACAACGGGATAATCAGCTTTGTTTTGTGAGGTTACGTATGGCTTAATAAAAGGTTGGCTGTAAGCAACAGACAGAATGTTTAAATCCAAACTTTAGGAGATTTCCTATTCTAACTTCTTTGGGTTTCTCACATGAAATGAAAGAATCTGATTCATCAAAACACAATTTACTTTACATAGATTTTTCTAGGAAATATCAAAGCACTAACAGAGCCTACAAAATAGGAATGGGGAGAAGAACAAATTACGTCATTCACTGGACTTTCATCATTGCACCTTTTTCATCTTTATTTCATTTATTTCCAGAAGTAACTTTTGGATTTACTGATAAAGTTAGAAGCACGGGGTCAGCATGTAAAACACCTACTCATACTGAGTAGTCCCACTGCCATGGTACATATTCAGGGACAGAAGCCAACAAAACTATTGCTCTGCAATGGCTGGAGGCAGAGCAGCTCCAGTCCAAAGCCCCAAAGCTGTATTGAAATGTGCTAGAACTAATACAACCTGTTTCTCAGAAGGCATAGGTAATACCCATGTATTATGAATATGGTAATTACAGTATTGTTGCAATATGAAAAGTCTCAGAATGAAAATACCTGGGTTTTTTTTTGAACCTAACTAAAAGCATTTTCCATCTATGCTTCCTCATGAATTGTCAAAGTGATGCTAGAAACAGCAAAAGTCTGGGAACTGGAACAAATGAAAAGAGAAAAAGCCCCCAAACTTCAGTAGTTTACTTAGACAAATATGTGGGATTAAGTCCCTTCAAAATAACAAGGTTACTTCTTAATGTGTTATAAATCAGTTAACATTTTTGGGAAATGGATATAGTTGTGAACAATCACATTTAACAGACCATGATCCCATTTCTAAAAAGACACAAAGTTGTATCATTGCACAAGTTCTCCCACAGGATTCATACTTCAAAGAGAATTTAATCGATGCCCGCTTGTTATGCCTTACTTTAATTCAAGTAAAATGACCAACCCTGGTTTGTCACCATTCTCAATCACAAAACTGAAATGAAGATTAATTACCTATCAGGATTTAAACCAACAGTAAAATGTTCACAATATGGCTATCTTCTCTTTGTCTTGAAAACAGTTCTTGCTACAAGCTAAGCACCAGACTGGCTGGCTTTAGTTGACACTTTCTGCATGCATTTAAGGTATGTGTAACAGACTTCAGCTTCACCAAGAGAAATCAAATCAGCTTTGGGTGAAAAGGCAGTGATCCAACAACTACATGGTAGGACTGGCTCTCAAGGTATTTTGAGATTATATTAAAAAAAAAAAAAATTGAATTTTCGATTGAGGATGGGTTAAGTATATACCTCCTCCAACTTTTCTTTCCAAATGATTTCTGTAATTGTCTTTGAATCCCAGCTCACCACAGTGGTGTTTCAGTACTTGTGGTCATTTGAACTCTGCGCTGTATCTCCAGCTGGTACCTGGCAAGGGAACTTCCTCTCTGAGAAAGCCACTGAAGATGTTGCTGTTTGCAAACACACTCATTTTATTTCATTTATTCTTTCTTCCTCCACTGGTCTACTCAGTCCAACTGAAAGTTGGAGACTCTAAGAAGGTGCTAGAAAAAAAATATTTGTTCCACATTGAACCTGATGGGGGAACTTCGTTAATGCCAAAATTTTGTACTAAATCTCCTTCTCCAGGGAAGAAACCAGGATCAATTATCAGCACTGATTTCAGTATGTAAGAACTTCTTCTTACGTTGACAGTGTTCTTTTCCCATCAGTCTTTTGAAATTAAGGACAATGCAGAGACAAAACCAAACAAGCCCCCATCCAAAAAGAACTCCGGAACTCGATTAAAACATCAAAAGCCCCCTTAGAGAAAAGAAATTCATACTGGGAATGAGTACCTGAAATGGCTGCATTCATAAGCAACCATCAATTCCTACCCTCCTTCTTACACTTTTTCTAAACACTTTTTAAATGCTCAATTTCAAACACAATAAAATTAAGATAATTTGAACCAGGCCCTGGAATTGATCACTGCTACATGCAACAAAATGGACATTCACCAAGAACAGAGCTTTACCTCCAGCACCATTTCCTCCTCTGATATATAAGGTTCTGCTTTACTTTTCGTGAGTGTGTGCTCTTTTTCATCAGAGCTAAAGCTTTCCAGAAGTCTCTGGGAATCATCCTTCTGAAATTTTGAGAGAAAACAGATAAAATATAATACTGAAATCATACAGATTCAGTGGAAATATCTTTGACAGCAGCCTGGATACATCCATGTCTCCATCCTGAAAATTATTTCAGTATTAGTTGGACATTTTGGAAAAATAAAATCTGAAAATGAGTGAGAATTTTACATGTTCAGGAAGGAATAATTAAAATTAATGAACTTCATGAATTCGTCAGTCCAGAAGTAGAATTTTAATCTGAAAACTTGCAAAAGGCTATGCAAGTGTCAAATCAATCCATCTGCTCTCGAAGCATCTTACCACAGACTATGGCATTGAGCTCACAGTCCAAATGCAAAATTCTCAAGTCAAGCACGTTAACTAAAATTGCCTGCAATTGCCTGCAATGAAGAGAACATTGAGTATTTTTGCTCCGCTGCTATGAGAAAAACTTCCTAAATGAAGTTTTATTTGTGGGAAAGTTTCTGTCAGGGACAATTAACCATCAGAAAATGTTCACCATCTTCTTTCCCCAACACCAGCCTGTAACATTGGCCTTTACTTCCCTAACAAACACACAGAGCTGCTAGTACAAACACAGACTGTGCAGGAATAAAACCTCCTGCTGCACACGCTCTTCCCTGCGCACTAGACAGACCCAAAAATAATGCTCATGTTGGTCAATGCATCCAAATACAGCATTGCAAGGAATTATTTAGTGAAGGAAAAGATGGCAGCCAACCTACCTCAACTACTTTTAAAATTATGTTTCAGTTTTTCAATTCACTCACTGCTTTTTGATATAGACTAATGATATGACTGCAGCTACTATGCATGTAATTGTCCTGTGGAAAGAGTCTCCTTGAATTATTTGGCCATTTGAATATAAAAAGTAGTCCATTTTCTCAGAATATATAGAGGTCCCCAACCTTAAATACACCTCTTGGAACTTAGATTCTCAATAATACAGATGATATTCTTGAGTTAGCCTCTACAACACGGTGAAATGCAGATGCCTGTTACTAAAAATCTACTTATGACAAACAGCTACAAGTCTCCCCCAGCAATCTTGTCACTCATTTGTCTCAAACCAGTTCACCAAATCTAGGTTGTGACCAGGACTTGTGGAAGTAGCCACGTTGAGTTCATCACAGAATAGTTAGGGTTGAAAAGGACCCTAAGATCATCTAGTTCCAACCCCTCTGCCATGGGCAGGGACATGTGAGAGACACCTCAGGCTAAACCATGTCACCCAAGGCTCTGTCCAACCTGGCCTTGAACACCACCAGGGATGGAGCATTCACAACTTCCCTG